>VZUI01022027.1:0-197450 GCA_013401135.1 Cettia cetti
TTTTTTGTTTTTTTTTTTTTTGTTTGTTTTTTTTTTTTTTGTCTTCCTCTTTTCTTAAGTTTCAGTCCAGAACATACTTTATGTCTTTCTAGGGTATTAAAGGATTTAGGTGAGATAGCTTGGTTACTTTTAATTCATAGCTGAACAGCCAAAACTTCCCTGTATCAGCTTAGGCTAGCAATTTGTTAGTAACACAGCCATTGTGCTGCAGCAATAAAAGAAAACAACTTTATGAAAAACACACGCACAATGTGTTTTTCTCTTTCCCCTTTTCAGTACTAGAGCATCACTTATCAGATGCTGCCTTGGATCAGCCCCACTGGGGACCCTGCAGGTGCAGAGGAGTTGGTGGCCTTGGGCAGGGGCAAGCTGCCATCTTGCAGGGTTTGGGGACCACCAGGAGCTGCTGTCTGAGGCAGAAGGAGAGCCCTGGCAACACGCAGCAGTGGCCTGTGGATGCAGCAGCTGGCCCTGGCTCCTGCTCAGAATTGTGCTTGGCTTTCCTTCCCTGCAGCCTTGTTCTGGGCAAGCTGATCTTCTGCCACTGTGGTCCTGCTGGTCCTGAGCACTTTTATACTCCTACCCATGTTCCCTCTCTCTGCTGTGTGGAGGTGGGACCAATTGCATAGTCTGGTTCTTTACCACCTTAGAAAACAGAGAACTAGACTTAATGAAGGTAGGAAACTAAGGATGAAACTGTTAGTTTGGAAGTTGGCACATGACTAAACTATGGCCACTGCTCCCTTCTCTACTGGCATTTAATCAAGAGTGACATTGTTGAAGACTTGTCACTAGACTTATCAGAATGATTTCAGTAGCATCATTTTCTGTGAACAAAAACAGGAAGTGGAATATATTATCTTTATAACTCATCTTTTTCAGTAGTTCTGCAGTTACATGTGTTAGACACTCCAAAAAAACCCCCCACAACACACTAAAAAAAAAAAAAAACAACAGCAAAAAAACCCCAACCCCAAAAGCCACAGGCTAGGCAGGTGTCTCTGTTAGCCTACAACCTTGTGAGTTGACATTAACAAAGTGAAGCTTATGTGTAGCTACATCAGAACAGAATAATGATGTGCAGGAGTGCAAGTTGTGGCTGATAGTAGGACTAGATGATCTTAATGCTCTTTTACAGCCTTAATGATTCTAAGATTCTGAAAAAAACCAGATTACATGATGTCTGGAATTCTACCAGTTAGGACACCACAATTCACTGAAAATTCCCCAGTTTATCAGACTGAGCTATATATTTGGTGGACTTCTGGCAGACAGATTCTGTTTTAAGAGAATTATTGATAGACAAAATCACCCCTGCTGCTATTAAGCTGACAGCAATATTCTTTGGCACTGACATTTCATACCCTGTGGATATTAATTAAATTACCATCACAGCCCTTTTAATTATCCACAGTCTTATTATATAGATTTGAAGTGAGATAGGAACTATGGTGACTCACTGAGACCATACACTGTTGCTTGTAGGCATCGTCTGTGAGGAAAAGGGAATTTGAGTGCATGCCTTTCTTCTTGCTATTAAATAGATGTGAATTTCATAAACTCATTAGTGCAAGGAAGGTCATTGCTTTGGGAAGATTTCCTGTGGATGCGCATTTGTTTTTTGCCCGCCAAGCAATCAGGAATTCTAAGTGGAATATTCAATAACAATAATACATAGGATGGATTGGAATCTGGATGACATTTTCCATATCCTATGCCTTTGTGCATAGTGAAAAGTGGCTCTCCTGTAACACTGCAATTGTAAAAAGATCATAGATGTCTACTTTCATACAGTAGATTTTGTTCAGCTGGAACAAAGTAATTTAGAGAGAGAATGAAAAGAACTGTAAATATTTATCTGTAAGAATAATGAGGGAAATACACAAACGATTGAAATACAGTTCACTGTAGTCTTTCCATCTAGATGTCTCCTCCTTTCTCCAGAGGGTTGTGATTTGAACACACAGAGCATTTTTGAGCAATCCAAGGAATTAGGTATCTACATTTTATTATCATAAAGGAACAGGACCCTGGATTTTTCTGAGTTTTTAATGAAGCCCAGCCTATGGGCCAGCCACTGTCATGGTTTTCCTTTATTTTGAAGTGAATCTTTAGCAATGCAGGCAGGTACCATAGGAAATGATGCTATGAAAAACACCCACAGATACCCATGTAAGCTGGTCCATGCTACAGCTTTCATGAACATTGGTGGAATATTAAAGAATATAAAATCTCAGGGTGAAATTTTGTGGAAATTAAGCTTTTGTCAGAGGCTCAGGGTCACTTAACCAACAAAGTCTGTGGTCTCTTCTCCTACTACATTAGGAATCAACTGCCTGTGCACAGGCCAGTGCTGACATGGTGTTGCCATGTCCATCCTTGTACCTTGCTGATCCCAGCCTTGCCTTCCTGACTTGGCTTCCCAGCTTGGCCTCCGGCCTCTCTTGTCACCAGAGATTTGTCTGGTGATCAGAGAACAGTTGGCCAGACCTGCTCTTCTGCCTCGCTGGGGTGCCATGGGACTGTGGCTTGTCGGTGACAATGCTGCCCAGTCTGCCTGACTGTCACCCTCAGCTCCTGGCTCACTGCCCCTTGAGGAGCTGCCAGCCCTCACTACTCCCTGACACAGAGGCTAAATTTGACTCAGTTTTTTTTTCCCTTAGCTTCAGTTTTCATTATTTTTAAAATTTATTCTTAAATTCTTTAAATTATAAGCCCAAATAGAATTAACTTGCTAACCTTTATAGCATGTGAAAGTTTCAAAAATGAACCACTGAGTTCTTTTTTCCATGAAGTTACAGTGAAGTTTGGTTCTGCTTTTATTTCAATGCTACTGTGAAAGTTCATGTTCTGTTGCAAAATGCATAGGTCAGCAGTGGAAAAACTTCATGATGAAGTAACTTGCACTGCTGCTTGCAAAATTCTTCCTTCATAATATATAAGAAGAAGCTACAGGAAAGAAACCCCAGATCAGAAACACAAACCCACATCAAAACAAAATCCAGTAAATGGAAACAAAAAAGAGGAGGAATGTAATTTTCTAGAGAGGAAGGCAACAGCCAGAATGGTGGCTATCCACAGGATCACAGGACAATTGTGGTTTGAAGGGACCTCAGGGAATCTCAAGTGCAACCTTCTGTTAAAGGGAAGGTCAGCTACAAGGTCAGATGTCGCCCAAACTTTGTTGAGCTGGGCACTGGAAATGGCTGAGGATGGAGCACACAGAACATCTTGGTGCAATCTGCTCCACTGCTTGTCAGTTCTTCACAGCTCAGAAACTCTTCCTTCTATCAACTCTGACCTTTTTTGCTCCAAGTTATACACAGGATTTCTTGTCCATCCTTGTCCTGATTTCACCTCAGGTAGAGTTAAGTTCCTTTCAATAGCTGTTACAGTGTTTTGAATTCAGAATGAGAATGGTGTTGATAACACACTGATGTGTTTTGGGTTTTGTTATGTGTTTATCCTAAGTAAAGGACTTCTTCTTGTCTCATGCTCTGCCAGTGAGGAGGTTTGCAAAAGAAACTGGGAGGGGGCATAGATGGGACAGGTGACCTAAACTGGCCAAAGGGATATTCCACACAACAGAATGTCATGCCCACTATATCACCTGGGGGAAGTTATCCAGAAGGATGGCTGATCTGGATTCAGGAAGTAGGGTCTGGCATTGGTCAGTGGGTGGTGAGCAATTGTGTTTTGTGTCACTTGTTTTTTTGTTGGTTTTTTTTTTCTTATTATTATCCTCATTAGTATTATAATTGACCATTATTAGTACATGTTAAAATTATTTTTGATTAAAAATCTGTTCTTATCTCAACCTACAAGTTGTACTTTGATTCTCCTTTCCATTCCACCTGTCCTGTGGAGGGACAGAAGGGGGCTGAGTGAGTGGTTGTGTGGTCCTTTATTTTCAGCCAGGCTTAAAACACACCACTCCTGCTATGAGTGCCTGTGAAGAGCTTGGCTCCATCTTCTCAACACCCTCTTTGCAGGATTGCAAAGCTGCCATTAGGTCCTCCAAAATCTTCTCTTCTCCAGGCTGAACAAGCCAAACTTGCACAACCTGGCAAGGTCCCATTTCAGAATGTGAAATTAACAGAAAGTATAGACACACAGCAACTCATGAAAAAAATGTAAATGCTCTTTTCAATGGAGAAATTTTTTAATTTACACAATAGAGGGATATTTAATTTACTATAGAGGGATAGTCTCATAAGAAATATCTTATTGCTTGTGACCACTTTATGCACATCCTCCATACATAATGTCAGACCTAAAAGGGTGCTGAAAAGTGCTGGTCAAAACCTTTCCACCACACAAATTTGCTAAAGGGTGATTTTTTTTTTTTTTGACGGAAAGAAACATTATTTCCCTCTGAAATAAAAAATGCACCATAATAAAATATTTTTTTCCTGGAATTAAGCAAAAGAAAAAAACGTTGTGGCAGGAGGAAAAAAATGTAATGTTTTAACACTTTTCAGAGGGTCAAATGTCTGGATGGGACATGGAACCAGGGAGCCAGGCAACTGTTTCTGGGGCCTGCACATGAACAGGTCCCTGAATTAACAGCTGCACTTCTGATTTGTGCTAACATCAAATCTTTCAAATTGTGTCTTCTTTTCCTTACATTCTTACTGTTTGTTGGTACATTCATGTTCTTTGCTGGTTTGCCAGTATTTTTTTTCTTTGCTGGCTGGCTTGTTTAATATTTTTAAAACTGGCAGACTGAGAGCCCTGGAACCTCTAGCTGAGGCCCCCATGTGCAGTTAAGTAAATGGCTGCACACCTTACTCTATTGAGTCTGAAAATGGAACCACACTCCAGATTTCAGTCATAATAAGAAACTCTGAAGGCTGGCCCTTTACTTTGCTGAGATGTGAAACCTCATCAATCCTTCTCTTCTTTCCCTGCACATATCAGGGAAAGTTTCCTCCAAGTTAAAACACTGGTAGCTAGAATTTGTTTCTTTATAGACACTTGAATTAACGAATCTTTAACTAACCCAACACTGGTATCGTAATGAAACTGCATGACAGTTATACATTAGAACATATATTTTTTCAAGAAAAACAAAAGCTTAAGGGCAGGTAAGTGCCTGTACACAGAGGTAAACAATTTTAAGAAGTGTCTGATCTCAGGAGTATGCTAAAGTAGAATTTGAGTCTTTAATGAAACACAAGAACCATCACAGCAGCATAAATAACACCATGAAATTACAGAGAAATTTACCACACTCTGTCTGCTCCTTTCCTAATCAGGACAAAGAGGACTTAGCCTACCTCCAGCTTAGTACATTGCAGCAGGCTGGCTAGCAAGCTTCAACAGGAGACAGTTCTGTGGAGGATCCTCACTAATTCTGTCAGCATGTGACAGACACCCTTCTTAACTGTGCGTTTGTTTGTTGACATTGATTTATACACCATACATAATTTAAAGATATGTGTTGATATTCCATTGATATCACTGACCTTGTAGTAAATTCTTATTGGCATCAGCTACTGGTTTTGCTTAGACTGGTATTTATGACTTTTGGGGCATTTCCTAGATACAGATTCAAGAAGAAATTTTCTTTCTTTTCCTTTTAGGTTATTCAGTTTTCCTTTGCATGCGCTCTTTCAGGAATTTTTGAGAGACTGTGTTTCACAGGAAGTTCTGTAGGTGATCAGTGCAGTGTTCTTTGTAGCAGAACTGTACAGAGCATGTTCTTTCACTTGGTCTTCCTCACGCTTTCGTAGGCACAAGCAACACCTGAACAAATTCACTATCTCTGTTCGTGCAGTCTCACTCACAAAGCAGTACAGAATGGGATCCGCAATGCAATTCAAACTTGTTATAGCCTGTGTGATTCTGTAAACCTTATACATCAACAACAAAAGATGTGGGTCAGAGGTGGAAGGTTCTTTGATGCTGCGGATAAGCAATACAACATGATAAGGAGTGAAGCAAAAAATGAAACTAACTGTGATATTCAGAATTAGCTTCCTCACTTTTTTCTTTTCTTCATCTAATGTGGCTTGGTTATACCTCACTACTTGGTAGATTTTATGGTAGCAAAACACAATGATTATCAAAGGGACCAAGTACCCTGAGCATATCCGGAATAAATTTATGTTCGCCTGCCACCTTTGCAGGGGGTAGTTATCATAGCATAATGTATGATTAGTGAAATTGCAAGGATCACTGAATACTTCTTTGTACACCAATATGACTGAATTAAAGATGCTTTCCAGAAGCCAAACAATTATGGTGACAAACAATGAAAACCTTCTTGTGCGCAAGAACTGGAGCTTTAAGGGGTGAACTAACGCCAGGTACCTGTCAAGAGAGATGCAAGCAAGGAACGCAGTGCTGGTGTAGAAATTCATATACATAAGGAAGGCAGAAATCTGACAAAGTGAGGCAGAGAGCCTCCAGTCATCTCCATGCCAGGCATAATCAATCCACAGAGGCAGAATCAAAGAGTACAAAAGGTCAGCCAGGGCCAGGCTAAAGATGTAGACTGCTAACTCATTCTTTTTCCTCACCTGAATGCAAGATGCATAGAGGGATATGCAGTTGATGGGAATACTGATCATCATCACAATGCTGTACACAAATGGAAATAAATATTTATCCAGGGTGTGATCATCATGGCACTCAGTGGTGTTGTTCATTGTCTACCCCAGTAGTATCCTTGAGATAATTTCAGCCTGGGTGCAACAAAACCCCCTGTTGTAGTCTGATGGATTGTCATCTGTTAGCTCTTCAGGACCTGATTGATGAGATTCCAGTCTTCTGTTACCAAAAAGGAAAAAAGGTCAGCTATAACATTTCTGTTGTTTTAATGGGACTCTTGGTGTGTTGTTTTTATGGGATTTTTTTTTTTTTTTTTTTTTTTTTAAGAAAGAAACTGTGTTTGTAGTAGATCAGAGGATGTTAATGCTCCTGGAGTTAGGAATGAATAGGAAGAGGAGCCCAAAATCTAAGGTTGTCAAGGTCAGTTAGATGGAAGCTTCTACAACAGAAGCAGGATGAATAAGTAGTTAAGACACTTCTTCTAGGAGTGGGGTGCTGTCCTGCAATCCTGGCTCTCTCATGTGGGAGAGTTAAAGGAGATCAGAAAGTGGACCACAAATAAAATAGATGTGCACTTTCTATTATTCTGGTAAGTACTGTTTTGGGAATATGAATATGACAGATTCCTTATCTCAAATAACCGTCTCCCTAGTAAGGCAATGGAGGACAAAGATAGAAATACAGGGATTCACATACTGCTGGATGTTGGGATCCGCTCAGAAGAGAAAAATGTGTGTCTGGTGTATTTCCCTATTGCAAATCACTCTTGTCTTGTTTTTATCCTTACACCCTGCTTCGTCTCTCCTCCTTTGTATGTGATCCCTAATGAACTTGCCATCAACTGTGCTGTTCCAGCAAGACCTACTGCATGTACCAGAAACCCTCCTGTGAAACCTGACAGGCTATTGGGTTCCTGCACGCACATGACAATCTGCTTGGTGACCCTTTGAACATGTGAGGTGGAGACTGAATACCGTGTTTCATTTACACTTCTTCCCTCTAAAAATTGCAGCTGTGATGCAAGAGCTTATAAAACCATTAGCAATTAAACTTAGTCACTTCCAGGACTGTGGTTATCAACAGCTTCAACATGAAAATATCAGTAAAATGGCAGCCCTGTCTAAAGCAGTGGGATGGGAGGAGTTGCGTGTGTGGCCTTAGAAACAGGTAGAAGAGCTGACCTTTCAGTAAGAAAGGGTGTACAATTGTAGCTGTGAGATAGCTGGTACTCACTGATTATATCACAGCTCTGACACTCAACAGTTCCCTTCTCTAGAGAACTAACTGCTATATTCAGGAAATACAAGAGTGGAAAATATTGGTTGCAGTTCAGTTATACTGCCAAATATACTAACTGCTTGAGAGACTGCTGTGATAACTCATCTGTGCTTTGAGCCTCGACTGCAGCGGAGGAGGTGAAGAGGCTGAAGAATGAGTAGGCTGCAAGATAGCATGTCTACAACTGTTCCCACACGGGAAAGAACTCCAATGAAATACATCTTGTGTGCAGAAACTTTCCCACGTGGTAAGAAAAAATCATCCTTATAGATTTGATGTGTTTGTGGATTTATCAGAAAAAAATGAACAGGTTTATTATCTGTGCTGAGAGGTTATTATATGGATCACAAAAAAAGCCCTTTTCATTATTATTCATAAAAAAAGGAGAAATGACAAGACTACCCAGAAAGCACATATTCAATTTTACCTGCCACTGCCTTATTTGATAAGTTGCCTAACTAACCAGCTAGATCTAAACTCATTCACAAGCTTGAAAGGCAAGAAAATTCTTGAGAAAGGCTTGCTAATTTGGTCCATTGAGAAACTTTATCAACATGATGACTAATTAAAAAAAAAAATGCAGTGCTTATATTTAAGAAAAACATAAGATGTCTGCATTTCAGCTTGGTTTCATAAAACCACACAGTAAATAGGGCATTATAAGCTTATCAGTATAGATAAGTATCACAAAATAAAAATCTAGCCCTAGAAATTGGATCCTAGGGTTTTGTGACCTACTTTTTATCTAAAAGAAATCAAATGTATGCAGACAGACCAGATGAATCAAAGATAAAATACCTACCTCTTCTCCTAATCATACTTTAGGATCTCTTTTCCTATGACAGGTCTCTTCATGTCTAAGAGGGAAACGTGCCCTTTCAGAAGCATGTGTGTAATGCAGCAAGTGTATGAGGCAGTGTTTCCTAGTCTCGTGACTGAGAAAATGGAATTCCTTCTCACTCCCCCATAAACTCTTTCTCTTTTGTTAGTTAACTTGTTGTATTACAGACTCACCATCCTTCTAAGCTCCCAGCCTCTCTCTTATTACTCATAACAGCTTCTTTTGTATCTACTCTTTGACCAATGTGCCAATTTCCTCATACCACCTGGCATTTTTTCAGCTTTTTCATTTTAGCTCATTTTATCTAAGAGTTTTGCTCTGTTGATCTTACTGATCATAAGGTAAAACATGTGTCCTTATATTGCTCTTATCTGAATAAACCACATGTTCTTTGGGGCAAGACTTTGCTTTGCTCTTGTGCCATATGCCTTAAGGAACTAATATGTGAAGATGCAATTGGCTAATGGCAGGCTGGGGACACCAAAAATGAAATTCAAAAAGTGACCATATAAAAATTGTCACCTCAGAAGTTTTATCTGTCCTTCATATTCACAAGTCACTGCACCACATCGCTTTCTTTTCTTTGTAACCAGTATGTTCATTATTTCCTATGAACACAGTCCTGGAGGCTGTGGAGCATTCCCCAGTAATCCATGTCCAAACTTTGATGACACATCAATGGTACTTACAGGAGGACATGCTTTCAATGATGGGAATAACGAGAAGTGTGTCATTCTGGCATGTACTGATGACCTATACTTAAATGTGTCAAAGAGCCAGCAAATGAAGCTTACCACAACACATGCTGCATGCAGTTTCTTGCACAGAAATATTAAAGCAGAAAGCACCACTTTGCCCTGATTACATATTTCACTCAAATTCCTTGAGGTCTTATTTCAGAGGAAGCAGTCCATATCACACTTTCTTCCTGAGTTGTTTTTCTGGTAATTAGGACTTTGTAATGCAAGATGACTTTCCTTACCTGAATGAAAGAGCTGAAGCATTCCCTGGTTTTCTCTCTGCTACTGAGCACACCTGCTGGTTTTGCCTAGAAGGATGGTATTAGCTTACAGCTATCCTAAAAAACAATATTTGTTAATTTTCACTAATGATGTATTTTTTAAACCATCAAGGAATTTTGTTTTAATGATATGGTTTAATAGTTTGACTTCCATGGTCCAAACCTACTGTGTGTAATTCCATATACTTGTGACTTATTTTTTAGACTTGTTTTTGTATCAGATGTTTCAAATAAAAATATTCTTAGCAGTATTTTTTTCTTTTAGACACATTATTCAATTATTATCATAGTTCCTGTCTCTGTCATTTTGCTACAGAAAACCCACTGTACAAGAATTCTGAAGAGTCAGTAAGACATAAAATTTAGAGAAATAACCTAGCAAAAGTTGCACTTCAAACACTGTATGCAAACAAGCCTGTAAAGGAACCTTCTGAGATTTTTTAGACAAAAGTAGACATTATATACTGTATTTGTATCAATACATTTCTACAGCATCTTCTTGAGGTTCATAGAGAGCTTTATGTGGTCTCTCCATTTATGACATTTTGAAAGTTGCAAAGTACAAAGTTAAACTTTCATACGCATAAATACAAAAGGATATTTCATGCTCTTATCTGTAAAAAAAGCTTTGTAATGGAGGAAAGGAGCAATGCTGTGCGAGCTAGTGCAGTAGCTGCTGTACTGGTGATACTGTAAATCAATCATAAGACGGAAAGGCAGATTGTTTTTCTTTTTAATCAATTTCAACAAAGTAGATTGCTTTGTGTGCTCAAAATAAGTTCTATTGCTACGACGAGTTCTTCAAGTACAGGGGACATGCCATAGCTAATTCTTTTCACCTAATGAGCAGATCTCAAGACTCAATTCTGAAAAACTTCCCAATTTAGGAGAGCTGAAATACACCTTTCAGAAATATGGCCTTTTTTGCTTAAAATTAATGGCATTTTTCCTCAAACAACATTAAATTTCACCCACAGATCTCAATGAGATTCTGTAGAGACTCAAACAGGTGTAAACACTCAGCCTTTTTAACTTCAAGACAAACTTCACGGACTGTTTCATTGAGCATAAACATTCACTTAATGTGAGCAGATAGGAAAAAATCCCATGTTTTTAAGAATGTAGGCCATGCAGGCAAGCATTATTTTGCTATATCATTAAGTGCATCATGTTTTCCTCTATGCACACAGAAAGATGTACAATATATTTTCACATACATGATACTTGGCATTCTAAGAAGCTACTTTTACCCAAGCTTATTTTTCTGCTAAGTTTTAAGCATTCTCCGTATCCATATAAATAGCTCTGGGTATCTTGATAGTGTATGAAAATACTGAAGAACACTAATAGAAGAGTTACTGGAACCCTCTGTGAGGCCTGAGGTACTTTTTGCAGTGATGGAACGGCTAAGAATGTTGAAAATTCACTCCCAAATACAGTTCTCCATTCTTCCCCCCTTTGTAACCAACAGTATTTTGATCATGGCAATGCCAGTACAACAAACAATGAATCAAGCTTTCTTGCCTAATCATAGGCAGGTCTTTCCTAATTCAATCTTTTGATTTCTTTTGCCTCATGTTTGGTTGTGCTGGGATTGAGATAATCTTTCCCCCAAAGCAATCTTTTCCAGCCCCTTTTTGTCCCTTCTCTCACATGTATAAGAACTGCATCCCACTAGGGAGAGCTAGGTTAAAACCTGTCCCAGAATGGAGTTGTGAGCCTGGTTCCTGGAATCCTGAGCACTTACCTTGGCAGCCACGTGTCCCCGTGCAGCGTTCCCGTTATGCCACTGGCAGTGTAACCCCTATCTGCTTCTAAGAAAAGTGTCTGCTTCTGCTTGATCAAGATACAGACAGGAAACTGCTCTGAGATAAACAGGCAGCAGTTCACACATCCCTCGGTTTTGCTTCCTTTTTTTTTTTTTTTTCTGTCCCCAATTCCTTGTTAATCTAAGGTTATCCATGAGAGAAAAGATGATGAACAAAGGATAGAAGCAACCTCAGTAGATACAGGAGTACTTTTAGAGACTTTATAAACTTTATAAAAATTTAATTTAAAATATTTCTAATTATATGAGCATAGTATATTATACACCCCTTATCTAGGAGACATTACATTCTGCAGAGAAACCCATCTATAGAAATAGAATGCTGTGTTTTATTTGTGTTAACTTGTGTAAGTTCAAAATGTGTATGTTTTCTGTTGACTGAAAGACTTCACCTGCTTTTCCCTACAAAGTGACCACAGAATCAAACAGGAATCCACCTAAGAAAAGATCAAAAATGTTTTATAATGACTTTAGAAGTTTGTGGAAAAAGAATGAAGTATTTGCAGAATTTATGAGAAGTTCGTTAATAGTTCTAGTTAACAAAGGATAACAGCACTTTATGCACTGTGACAAGTTGCATATTTATGTATTTTTATATAAACTGAATCTGAGTTTTGATGCAGTTTTCAGAGGAGTGATTAACAGATAATTCTATTCAATTAGACTGGTGGAAAGTTGTTACATGAGCATAGTTTTCTTCCCCATCTGTGATCAGAATAATTTATTGTGTGTATTTTCCCTCAAATTCTGTTTGGAACAATACAATCCTGCTTTAAGAAATTGGGTAGTATTTCACTTGAAATGTCTATCTGTTGGGTAATACCAAAGCTGTCCGGTTTGATGATTCAGATCTTAAGGAGAAATGAAAGAGAACAAATTGAAAAGTTCTAAAATAGGGGCATACTCAGTTCCTTGAGAATACCAGGCAGCTCTATAATATTTAACCACTGTGTACAGAGATTTGGTTCCTTTTTTCCAGCCCGTGTGACTTTTTCATCCACAGTTTTTTACTGATTTGATTGTTACATGAAACCTAAACTTGTGGCCATTCTCAAAGTTATAATAGCCCCTTCCTATTTTGTGAATGGAAGATCACTTGCTTAGATAAATTTCTAAAAAAATTTTCAGTCACACCTTCATTTTCACTGAGAGAAAAGTCATTAGATGAAGACCTATTTCAACACTTTCCATGTGCAAAGGCACCTGACATGGTACTATTAAGTGTCCAGTATACTGGTTCTGGTACTTTGCTGAGCATTCCTACACTTTGCTGAAAAAACCCCATTCTTATCATTATTAAAAATAAGAGAAACACAGTTCAAATATTTGTACAGTTCTTTGCTTTGATGACAGCAGAATTTAAAGATCAAAGAAAGCAAGAAAGATGATGCCTTTTATGCATTCTGGAAGTAAAGCTGTATGTTAAAATAAATTCTTAATTGTATCCATATGCAAAAATTTCATTTTTGATGTAAGCAACACAGTTTTCCAGGATTTTTGTGAGATCTGGACATACACAGTATCTCAGTCAGTCATCCATATACAGTTGTTAATAGTGTTTGTTGAGAAAAAAACCTCCAACCCTGAAACATAAAAGCATTAACAGTGGAAAACGATCTTATGTAGAAAAGAAATAATGAGTAAGTCCTCAATAAGTTTATTGGTTAAATTTTGGCTTACAAAGGATCAATGAACAAAGGTGTTGTTGGGAAAATTAATCCACAACCACAGAGGTTTATGTCCAAAAAGGAGACAGAGGAGCCCTGTAATTTTATTCAAATAAAGGGAGAGGTCATGGGGCATTCCCCACAGGATCTCTCAAAATTTTTAGGGGATCCTTTTTAGCCTCATTTTCCAGCCACATTTCCCTCTCTCCCCATTGGCTGAGGTACTTGGGAGGTACAGACTTCCCAAAACCACCTAATTCTCCCTTCTAATGTATAACCCCCACTGTTTTCCTTTTTCCTTGTGTCTCTGTTCCTTTTTTCTAAATCCACACATGTAGCACAGTCTTGAGTGAGTGACTGTGTCAATTAGTGGAATTCCTATGGAATTTATGGTTCCTCCACTGCTTCTTTCACCTCTCCATATCTGGCTCTATAGGGCATCAGGCCCACGGTTTGTTTGTACAGACACCTCCTTCTCATTTCTTTCAGTGTAAAGAAAAAAAATAGTTCAACACAAGGTCAAGATGCAAAATGAAAGTTGACAGAGCCACATCAAAATATCCTTTTCCTTCCACCAAAGCGGATTCTAAGAATGTTTTTCTGTATCAACTGAAAAGGGTAGGCACTCAGCACATCACAGGATTGCAAATATATTGCAAACCTATCAAAATGAACAAATTAATAATTCATAATGGTTTTGCAAATCTTCCAGGTGTGCTGGAATGAATGTGCAATAGGACCAGGAGCATAATGGCATAATGACCTCTGGCACTGACTCACAGTAGCCCTGAGGAAGTCACTCTGACCATCTGAACGCAGTAATGGTACCATATAGCTCATTTGGGTGTGAGCAGGTTCATTAGTTAATACTTGATATTGCTGTAAAGTGCAAAATGTTTTGTGAGTGCTTGGCATTGTTATTTAAAAAGAAACAAACAGGAAACGTCAGTCAGATAATGTCATCACTGAGACATTAGATCCCTCAATGACAGCGGCAGAGACACAATGACAATGAGAGTGACCGAGGCTCGAATAGCAGCATTCTTTATGGTTAGAAACGTGCAAAACCGGGGCTTTTTTACAGCTCTTATACAACGCAGGACTTTTGCCACTGCATCTTCTCAAGCCTCATTCCTCCTTTAGGCACATGAAGCATCTCTATGAAATACTGAGGTCAACAAACAAGACAGTTTCCCATTACGAATTGCTATACGATAATCAAGCTGATCGCGGATCTCCGGGTTCTGTTTTCTCCGAGCCAAATGCTTATATGAGCCGTAGTCTGGGGGAACACCCCGGCAATCCTCGGAAATTTTTGGCGTGCGGCTCAACACCACCTCGGCTGCTCTCATTTTGACGCGGCTGCTCTACAGCGCACCCCTGAAGGCTTAAACAGGCTCGTTCAGCCTATCACAATTTAAACACTAGTTTCAGCATCCCTTTTCTCGGGCCCTGCTGACAGCCGCGGATCTAACTGGGGCCGACTGGGATTCCCCGGGAAGGGCGCGGGGCTGCCAGCAACCTCCGCGGGCAGGGCTTGTGCGGGCCTGGCGCCGCTCCCCGCATCTGCCCCTGCGGCGACCTAAGAGCCTTCCCACGGCGCGCTGGAATGTGCTCCTTCAAAGCGCCGCTTCCTGCCACTCCTCGGGGATTTGGTGGCAGCCTGAGAGCGGCGCAAAAGCAGGAAACAGGCTGCGAGGTGCTGGGAGGGCCTGGAAATGAAAGACGCACTAGGAAACGCCGGTCTTCGCCCGGGACAAGTATCGCGCCTTGCCAGCGGCCCCGAAAAGGAGAGTCAGAGGGCCCGAGAAAGACGGCCAGCTTGACTCGGCCCCTACACGCGGCTGCTCACGCTGCACTGAATGTCATTCCCGTCGCGCTCCCACACGGAACCCGCCTCGCCTCACAGCCACGCGGCTTTCCCACACTCGGGACAGCCCCGCAATAGTCGCTGCTCAGTGCCCAACTCCAGCATGGCGACACGCGCCTCACCAGCTTGCCTTGCCCTTTCTCAAAATGGCAGCTGTCGACTTCAGCCGGGCGGGGCTGCCCGTAAAGGCTGGGGAGCCTTCCTGCGCTCCTTTCCCTTGAGCAGGATGGCGGCGCCGGGCGCTGCCGCCCCGCCCCGGGGCTGGCCGCGGCGCCGTCACGTGCGGCGTTGCCGGGCAGTGCGGAGGCGCTGCAGGGACGGGGCGGCCGCGGACGCGGCGGGAGCGGAGCTGGACCAGGATGGGCTGCGCGGCTCTGCTCTGGGGCACCATCCTGCTTGCCTGCAGCTGCGGCCCGGGGCCCCCCAGGATCGATGCCGCTCCGCTCCTGGCGGCCACCTACGTGCTGGACGATACCAACGGGCTGGGCAGGGAATTCGATGGGATCGGGGCTGTCAGCGGCGGCGGGGTGAGCGGCTCCTCCGGGGCTGCGGTGCTGGCACCCTCCTCCGCCCGGCAAGGACTCGGGCTGGGCATCCCGTCAGTGGGAGCGTGTGGTGGCTGCCGCGGGGCCTGGGCCGGGGGTGTCGCTGAGGGGAGCCCTGAGGACTGGCGGGGTGTGGGGACACCCGCACGACGTTAGCCGGGCTCGGCCGGGGAGTCCCGGCGGCGCTGAGGGGAGCGGTGCGGGCAGTGGTCCGGCTGCGGGGAACATGGAGCCGGGCTCCGCTCTGCCCCAGCCTCCGGCCACCTGCCCAGGGCCAGCCGTGTCCTGCGTCCTGTTGGAGAAGACCTAAGCCAGGGTGGGTTTTTATGTAGAGGGTCTTAGTAGTCCTTGCGTTTTAGAAGGCTGGACGAGCCACAGCCGCTCGTCTCTTTCGTGTAGTCCAGGCAGGAGAGCCGTGAGATTTCCGCAGCTTTAATCTCCTCTTCGACCTGGTGAGATGCTTGCCTTGGCCTCCTGCCTGTGTGCCCTGTGAGCTCCCCTTGCTTTGGCATATGGTGAGCCAAAGCAGGGAGAGTTGAGTGGAGCAGAAGCGGTGCTAGGAGGGAGCTGTCTTTTGCTTGTCATACAGCCGTGTGATCTCTTTGTCTCTCTGTTCTCTGGACTCTGCAGTAAATTCCAGGTAACTGGAATACAACGCAGTTGCAACCCGTGAAAATAGAAATGCACAGCTGAAGGTTTAGAAACAAGTTATGTAGGGGCCTAGCTTATGAGTTCCTGGTGCTATAATTGTTTCTGTAGGTTTATTAGCTCTGTGAAAAGCATAGACTGAAAAGCTGTGATGCAGTTTAACGTTTGAAAGTTGTGTTTTCACATTTTCACGTTTTCTTTCCATTTTAGGCCACATCTAGACTCCTTGTAAACTACCAAGAACCTTATCGTTCCCAGATTTTAGATTACCTGTTCAAGGTAAAGTTGTTTTCACTGCTACAGTAATGTTTAATTTCATGCAGAATTTCTTACTGTAATGTTGGAACTCCTATTCAATGCTGCTTAAAATTAAACACAATCCCATCTTGCACAGCGTCGGTTTTAATGTTGATTGTTATCAGGACCTTAAATTGTAGGTGTTGTTTTTGTTCAGGATTTTGTTGAGGAGACTGTTTCTTCATATTGTTGTGAAAATTCCTTTTGTGTTTTCACAATGTGTTTTGAAAATATGTTTTCAAAAATGTGTTTAACCATATATTTGATCATCTGCGTGGGCTAAATCATAAGTCATTTCTGTGGCTAAAATGGGAGTTTAGCTGTTTATAATGATTGAAGCAAAGGGGTCTTAGAGACAGTTTGGGTTTTTTTGGACTACAAATAGATTAACATAGCATAAACATGATTGTGCAGACTGCAGATTTATAAGAGCTAATCTATTCCAAACTATTCTCAAGTACAACTGCAGTGACTCTAGAAGGTGTAGGAAGTTCATTGGTTTGTAAGCTGTGTTAGTTAGCAAGTGTAACCCATGGAGTTACCCAACTTAATATATGGTAAGATTATTGCACTGGACATTAATAGCTTGTTTTGCTTTTGGCACTGTAAATTACTCTGCTGGAAGAGGATGTCATGTCACTTTCAAGTAATGCAATCCAGATGGCTGGAGGGGGGTAATTTACCATGCAGTTTAAAGAATTAATTTTCAAGGATAGAATAAGGCATAATATGTGCCTGGGGAATCAAAGCTGATGGAGTTTTTTTTGAGACTAAAGCTGTGTGTTACTAATATGAATGTTCTGATTAGGCGTGTGGTAAAAGAAACTCTTGAGAGATCATGATTTTCAAAGAATTTTTGACGTGGTCTTTTACTAAAACCTCTTAAACTGTCATGTCTGGGAGGGGTTTACCTTACCTTATTCTCCGTGTCTTTTAGTGTCAGTCAGCTTTCATGATAGAAATAGGAGAACAAATGTGTTAAAAGTTTAAAACAAAAATTGTGAAAAAGAGAAATAGTAAATTGGAAATACTTACTTGGCTGTTAAAAGCAAACAAAAATCCTGAACTTGTAAGCCAGAAGACATGTCATCTATGCAGCATTTTTTAAAAAATCAAATTGCATTCCTATGTCTTAAAAAATTTTTAGTTACCAAAATTATACTTGGGTCATTCCTTGGAGGAGGCCAGCTTATTAGTAGTTATTAAAGTAATGATTAATTGTAACTTCTGATTTGAGCAACTCTTCAGCCACTAATGGCTGGAAGAACATATTGGCAGTAGAATCACCTGAATGAGCTTGAATTTTGTATTTGGCTCCACCAGTCAGATGCCAGGGGAGAGGGATAGTGGACTAACCAATTGTTCTCCAGTGTGGTGAGTTTTTTTACTCTCTTGCCTATCTCTCTGTAGGTTTCAGATTATTCCTGACCTGTATTATGCTCTTTCACATAAACAATGTCACATGTTACAAAATAGAATAAAAAATACTGACTTCTGTAATTTGATTTTAAAAGAAAACAAATTTGACTTCTAATAACATTAAAATACTGCTGTGTTCCTCATATATTCTGTGTTCTGCTTTAATAATGCTTTAGTATTTTCTTGACCATAACCTATTTAAAATCTGCACGGTCGTGGAGAAGTGTTGATAATGATGCAAGAGTCAATGAAACTGCTTAAAGATCAATGCAGTATTTATCCTGGTGGGTTTTCTTTTGAAAAACAGAAATTTATATAATCTGTCATTGCATTTATAATGTATAAAAAAGTAAAAAAATTGCGTTTTCAGTATGCTCAAAATTGTACACTTACCTAACCTTCTTGTTAACAGCAGGATTCTGTCTGTTTTTCTGTCTCTTTTTTACACAGCCAAATTTTGGTGCTTCTTTACATATTCTCAAGGTAGAGATTGGAGGTGATGCACAGTCAACAGGTATGGATTTTGCATGAGCAGCATTTAACTTCTTGTTTCAGTTATCCTGTGGGTGACATGTGCTGCATGTGGAGCTGAGGCATGGAGATAGCTGAATTGAGTTGCCATAAACCACAATGGCTTGCACAAGAGGGATTTACACCAACATTCTGGAAGCAGGTCTCGCTATCATATGGTTAATAGGTTGCATTCTAGAGCAAATGAGTTCTTTTTTTCCCCTCATGGTAGGTTTCTGAGCTGCAGAGCATTTCTCACACGTGAGTTTCGCAATACACGCTAGTTTATGTCGTAAAAGCATGAAAAGCAAAGGCATCTGATCAGAAGCAGTTACATTTCTTTGGTTTAATTAGCTGCAACATTTCACTGGAGTGGTATTGGCTGGCAGTAGGCAGTATTTTTTTCTTCCTAGGAAGAGTTGCAAATGAAAATGTCTTGATGTAATTTGCCTACCCTACCCACTACATTTACATACAGGAGAAAGTGTTTAGTAACTGGTTGTGACCAAAAGCTGAAAAGCAGAGACTGCAGCTTGTAGGGTTTTTTTTGTTTTGTTTGTTTGGGTTTTTTTTGTTTTTTTTCTCAAAGTAAATCTGGTCACATCAGGAATAGGCTTAAAACCGGACACAGTTAATAAATAGAAAGCATAGAATCTGTTTTTGTGGTGTTATATATGTATATATGTTTGTGTGTGTATATATATATATATACACACTTGTATATATGTATACTTCTGTATTATGTATTTGCATATATGCACATTTTTCCTGTAATGGCTTGTGTTTTGTATTAGACACGGTTTTTCATTCTTGCATTTAATTCATAAAAATTAACATGCTGGATTTAAGAGCTTGGTAATGAATTGCTGGGTGTGGGGGGAATGGAATGCACAGACCTTCTCTTCAAACACACTTACTGCTGGTAAGAAGAATGTCACATACTTGTGTAATGGTTTCCAGTTTTGAAAAGGAAGACTATAAGATGCATATATCTCAGTGCACTACACTGCAGCTCTTCTGGCCTCAGAGTTGTGATCAGGAGTTCATTTAAAATGTGATATGATGCCTAAATTTAGATTCTAATTGTTTTATGACAAACTTACATATAACTAAGTTTTAGTAAGATAAAAAAATCAATCCTATTTTCTGTGATGAAATGTGCTGTTTCAGCAGGCTTCATTTAAAACAAAGTCTGACTAGAAGAGATCTCTGCATACAATTTAACATCAGCTGCATAATTGTTGTAGTCATGTACACAAGTTATTACTTGATTTTTGTGTGTAATGACTTCCCATCTAACACTGATTCTTTTACAGCTTTCTAGTTTATTTACCTTTGCCTGAGGAAATTCAGCACATAGCATTCAATTCCAAAAACTTTTCCTGCAGTCACAGAACATCATGAAAGTTATAAACTAGATATTTTACTGTAAAAATTAAAAAAAAATCCACAGACTCTTTCCTGTAATTGAAAAAAATCATGGTAGTTCCTTTCTTTTCTCTCCCTGGACTTGCCTTGTGCAGAAGAAACGAACTATAACCTTCTTTTGTTTGTTTTAACCAAAATTAATATTAATATTATCTTATTATACAAGATAATTTGCTTGTATAATGATTTTTTTCCTCTTAATCTTAATGCTGTAACATTCCTAGTGGTTGTTAATATCAAGATACGAGACAACAGCAAATACAGATTTAGTGTTATCATAGCTAGGGATAGAAAATGCCTAATAGTTAACCACATCTGGTGTTAAAAGCAGGCCAAAGCCCTTCAAAATAAATATATTAAAATTATGTTATGTTAATATGCTAAGAATGAAGGGTAGCAAATCTTGCATTTGCCTCCCACTATTCCTTTGGCTTTGAAATACATACCAAGGAACTTGTGAACCATGTTGGAGATATGTGCTTGCATACTATGTTAATGAGCAATGCAGCAAACTTTATGATGTGTAACAGCTTATGACACAGGTGATAATTGTGAGCTACCTGTCTCTTTCCTTCCTAGATGGTACTGAACCCTCCCATATGCACTATGAGAATGATGAGAACTACTTCCGGGGCTATGAATGGTGGCTGATGAAAGAAGCTAAAAAGAGGAACCCCAAAATTAAACTGATTGGTAAATTGCCTTAAGCTCTTAGATTTAAATGCTTTTTTATTCCCCTGACTAAATTACCTATCTGACCCTTAATTAACATTTTAATGGGGAGATGTTTTGATGTTGCAGTAGACAAAGCAGAATCTCTAACATTTGTTGAACTTGTGTTGATGCTACCATGTTTTACCTTGTTACAGTAGCACAACATCCTAACAAGAAGCATAAGATAACAAATCTAATAATTTGCTTGTATTAAGTAATTAATGCTTTCCGTGTATTGTAGTAATGAACGGTTGATTTATCATGAGAGATGAATTTGTGAATAATTGAGTAAAAAAATCAGGAGGGATAAAATAAAGTTACAGCAAGTATAAATATGTAAATCTTTCAGACGTTGCATTTGATTAAATATAAACCAATCACACACCCCTGCTCCACTGTAGTGATTCTGGTCTTCTGATTTGTCCTACATAAGTAGTTGAGTTGTACTAGAGGAGTTTCCTTTCTTCCTGTTTTGATCTTGTGTGCGCTGTGACAATCCAAATGTGGAATCCTAGGTTGTATTTTTGTATTTTGGAAATACAAAATGTTTCACATGAAACAAAGGAAGAAATCTGTTGTTTAAAAGGTGTCTAATTCCCCCACCTTCCGGGGGTTTTATCATATCCAGCCATAAAGTAAGGCTTGGTGCAGGATTTGCCAGATCAGGTTCTGTTAAGCCTACTATCTATGACTAATTGTAATTATTAATATCCCTCTTGATCAGATCATTATGTCTTCTAACATTCATGTTCAGGACATAAACAATTTTTCATTTTCTGTATTGACCTTTTGTCTTTAGTTTTGTAAATTTTTATCCTAAAATCTTTGATTTTTTAACCTGTTAGAGCTAGTACCATAAAATTCCAGATTCTATGTAGTCAGTTGTACTCTAATAACGAATGCTTCCTAGCTCATAAAAAAAAAAGCAGTTTGTAATTTGTTGATCATAATTTGTATTAGACCATACTCTGCACTTAGGTAAGTTACATTTCACTGTCTTCACAAACCAAGCAAGTTTCAAGTGCATATCTCTTCCTTCATTTTAGGTAGAGCAAATTACAACTTGCTCTTGAATCTTATTGAGTAATGTAGACCGATTATTCACCTTATTCCTTTGTTTTTCTTCTCTCTTTTCAGGATTACCTTGGGCATTTCCAGGATGGATAGGGAGGGGTGAAAATTGGCCCTATGACTATCCAGATATCACTGCTTACTATGTTGTTTCTTGGATATTAGGAGCAAAACAGTATCATGATTTGGACATTGATTATGTTGGGGTCAGTAAAGCAAAATCTCCTGTATATTTTATGTATATTTTATCTATCTTCACTCCTAAAATCTTAGTTTTGCCTCTCTTTGTTGATGACTGGAGGGGGAGGATGGCAAGAGAAATTTTGTTTTTTCCATAATTGCAGTTTTGTCTTGTACTGTTGTCATGGGAAAGGCAGTAGTTGTGTTTAAGTCTTCTTGAAATGATGGCTGTTGCAGCAGAACATGTATCAAATGGTTCCTGCCATCCCAGTTCTAAAGCAAAGTTACCAAAGAATTTGAGAGTTCTTCTTTCTTTTCTGACTTGTTTGTTCTGCTTGTGTTTCAGCAGTTACCAGCAAAAAGCATCAGTTAACACAGTTTGGAAGTCAGCTAACATGACTTAGCATAAAATATGGTTGTTATTTTGCAGGGGAGCAATCCTCTACCAATTTTTCCATTTTTACCTGCACTATTTATAGTAGTTAAAAATGCATGTTTTACAGTACAACTACTGTGTTATCCTATAGTGCAATATATGGAAGTAGTGAATGAATGTCTGAAAAAAAAGTCATAATTTGGAGATGAGAGATAGAAGCAGACTATATGAAAAAAACCTCCAAGTTCACTATTTGAGCAAGAACGTGCATTTAGGATACCTCTAAAATCAATCCTGTACTTATTGAACGCTTCTTTTGGACTTTTGAATGTTTTGGTATGAGAAGCTTAACTGCAGAAAAGCTGAAAATCACTTCAGCAGTCCAGAACAAAACTAAAACTGTGGTTGCCATCCCTCAGAAATCTGACCTTTCTGCTGCAGTGTGGGAAGGTGTATCTCGTGCATATCTCCTCGGGAATGCATCCCCCTTAATGTTGCTGGCTTATTTCAGCTGGGTCAGTCTTGCACTGTGGGTAACATAGTGATACTCTAGCAATTCACTTGAGGGGACAGGGAGAACCATTGCTGTTACATTTTTCTCTGCCCTGTGTTCTTGGAGTATAAAGTAAGTTCTGCACTTCTTGTGTTTGAGTAATGTTGACATTGGTGTTTCTACTTCACAGCCTTATAAATTCTCTCCTTCTAAGAAAAGGGAATTTCTGCTAATCCAGGCAATGTGGTGATATTGCATATCATCTCATTGCTTTGTGGGTATAATTTGAAGTACAGGGAATCAGTGAGAGGTCTGTGAAGGCTCAGAAACTGTCAAAACAATTTCAATGCTGTTATATTTGTACATGGTTAGCCTTTACCACTCTTTTTGCTGTAAGTACATGTTCTGTATCTTTTTTTGCTTTATGATGAGATGAGCCTTTCAGTAAGTAATGTTTTGATTGGCTCATTTCTGAAGTTTCATGTTAGCATTTATAGAAAGATGTAGAAATATCAAAATCAATTGTACTTACCTTATCTGCAGTAAAGTGCTTGTACATCACTGGGTAATCTATACCTTAACTGGTGAATGTCAGTCACAGTTTTCATGTTGTGGTTAGAAAAGAAAAAAAACAAATTTTCTGCCTATATCTTTTATAGGCCAGGGGGTTTGGTGGAAAGAAGACCAGTGCTCCTGTTTTTGAATTTTGAGTCGTGTTTGGCTTAAACTATCTTTCCATAAAAGATTGAAAATTTAGAAATTAGCTCATTTTGAGTCTGTTTACTTAAAATATCCTGGATCTCTTTTGTGTTCAAGCTTGGATGTAGTCCTGTGTAAATTAGAAAGAACAGTAAACTTTGTCAATTTGTTCAATATGTGAGTTATTCTCACTCTCCTATATCCATGTATTGAAACAGGCACCCATTCATTAGGCCACACCTTGAAGCCACAAGGTGTTTCTCAATGATTCCTAGCAAATTGTAGAGCCATGTAATGTAACACTGCTGCCATTGTAGAGCTCAAGCAGCTGTAGCATTCTTGTCAGTGAGAAGGAAATCAGGGGACCCTAGAGAAAGATAAACAAATGGCTACTATGAACTTTCATACAGAATTTTCCTCAGAAAAGCTGATAACAAAACCAACCAACACTTCCCTCTAGCACACGGAAGCCAGGGAATTGAATAATGGATTCTATAATCTTACATATATATAAATAAAATCTTTAATTCTCCATTGACATATCCTGATTTTTCTAAATGGGTTTTACTTTCTCTTTATAGATATGGAATGAAAGGGCATTTAGTAGCAAATACATTAAGGTATGTATTCTTTTCTTATTTCTGTGAAGAGCTTGTCATACTGTGCACAAGCAATTAGCTTTTCTGAATTTGCATAGGAAAGAGACCTTAATTCTGCAACTATATCACTTGCTGAACTCTGTTCCTTGTAGTTGCATTTGTGGAAAGATAACATGTTCAGATATCTAGATTATTTATTTTGTGTCTCTGAAACTGTTATTTTGAACTTTGGGCATGTCAGTGTATGCTAAATGTTAGGACTTCTAAATTTTAATGGAAGCTTCTGTTGATGCTACTATTATACAAATGTAAATCATCTTTATACCAGCTTAGATATAGCTAGAAGTCCAAGACCTAGAATTACTTGAAATTCTGTAGCTATATTCTTTGATTACAGTACCCTTAAATAGTGCTATTAAACCACAGTAAAGGCTCTGTGTTTTTAACTTTGCAAAATTCAGTACCTTTTGTTATAAAAAGCTGGAGGAACACAATATTTCACATAACCAACTTTGAGAGAGCTCTAATATTTCTACTGAATGCTCCTGCATCCCCCCACCCTTCCACCCGCCCTGCTTTGAAAACTCTCTTCTGTTTGTTACATTGTCTTGCAGTGAAATCTTAAGCACAAGCTCCTGCTTTGTTCCTTTTCTTGTTGTTGCTTTGAGGCTAAGACACAATGTCATTACCTCTTCTTAGAAGCAAACAAGGCTCAGAGAATCATAGAATGCCTTGAATTGGAAGGGACCTTAAAGATCATCCAGTTCTAGTCCTCCTGCCATGGTCAGACACGCCTTCGACTAGATTGCATTGCTCAAAACCTCATCCAGCCTAGCTGTGAACACTTCCAGGAATGGGGCATTCCCAGCCATTCCCCCTTGTCCTACCACTGCACACTTTTGTAGAAAGTCCCTTTCCATCTTTTCTTATAGGCTCCCTTCAGGTACTGGAAGGCAGCAATTAGGTCACCTCAAACCCTTCTCCTCTTCAGGCTGAACAATCCCAAATCTGTGTCTTGTCAGTTTGAGGCTTTCTTATCTGCTTGTCTTGGCTTCCTCATGTGGGAAGAAAGAATATGGAGGAAAAACTGTTGAGTCTAGGGGCAATATTCTACTTTATAGCTTTGTGAATACCAATTAGTTGGGACTGAGCATTTGGATTCTAGAGCTGAATATTTAGTTTAAAATTTGACTTTAAAATCACCCAAATATTTACTGAAAAGTTTTGGCCCTCCTTCTACTGTATGTTAATGGATAGGAGTTTTTTTATTAAACACCTATTTTAGCATTCATTCTCTTACAGTGTCACTTGGCACCACTTTTCTCATCAGCACAATAGTTCTATTTGTAGTCTGCTATTTCACAAGAGGTCAAGATACTGAAATGTACTGCTGCACATCAAACATTTTCTGTAATTCCTGTTAAATACATCACAGATAAGCTCTTAGTTATGTGGCTGAATTTTTACTTGTATGATGTTATTCTAGATACTTCATCCACTGAGGCACTGATTCTGTTTCTTAATAAGTAGGAAAAAAAAGAAGAAAGAAATGGAGATTCTAATGCTTCTAAATTCTTGTTCAAGAAGACTCTGTTCTTTCAGCTCTGTGAATACTGGCTGTAAGGAAGCTGTTCTGCATATGTTATTGTGGACTGCATTTTGGGTGCAGTTCTGTGCCTTTGGATACTTTCAGCATGGAAATTTTGCAACCATTCATTTTGTTCTTCTGAGCTGTCTCTGTGGTTAGGCAATTTCTATGAGTGTCTAGGTAACTGGAATGCTATAAATTGCAATGACCTAGTATTATGAATTTTTCTTTTGGTAGACTTTGTGTTTCAAAGCTACTTTTCTTCTTAGTAAGTTTTATGTGTTAATTAGTTTTAGGTCTAGGCTTTGATTTCTGCTATTTGATGACATGAAAAATAGAAATTCTTCACATTGCCAGAGGGCTGTTATAAGAAATTATTTAAGCTTTCGTACCTACTGATCTTTGAATCAGGTTTCAAAATCTTTTCTATGCATGCATGTGTGCACACAGTACATCATTCTTTTATATCTAAAATTGAAAAAAGCTTTTTAGACTGTGGACTGGGTTTTTTCAGATGCAGCTGCATGCTGCTGAGAATATGGGTTTAATTTTTTTTATTTTTTTAAATTTCTGGTTTGAGTTTTTAAATAGTATAAGCCCTCTGTAAGTATGGGTCAGTCTTAACGATTAAGGCTGAGTATATTTTGTGTGGGTATATTTTACCTAAGAAGTTCCACAGACAAATATGAGCTGTTTATCACCCTTAACAGTGAAATAGTGAAGAGAAGCTGGAAAGAGAGAATAGGAATTCTTTTCTGTCGGCATGTTTGAATTCAAAGTTGGTTGCCCTCAGTTTTGTTGCAAATGTGCAATTCTAGGTTTAATCACTGCTTTCCCTGAAAGTTAGTGAAGCATCAGAATCAAGTAGTGGGTAAACTTAAATATTAAACACCTAAAACATCAAGGATTTTTTTTTTTTTGTTCAGTCAAATGGGCAGTGAAAAAAATGTTTACGTGCTCTTCACTTGAACAGGACAGGTGTTCAGCAGAGATTTCTGTTCTTGTAGAGAGCTGCATAGGTCTTTTCCATTTTAAAACTTCAATCACTATTTTTTCAATACACTTTTTTGGATCAGGTGAACTTTTGCTTCTGATTGCTTACACATTTCAGCCAGCTGTCATTTTTAGATTAGCTTAACAAGACTGACTTTTTGATAAATCCATTGCTTTTGTGTAATGAATTACATACATGCCAGGGAGTCAGTACGTCGAGTGTCCAAGTGGAGTATATGTGTGCACATGTGGTGTCAAAAGTTATCCAAGTGGTGAGAAGCCCGTTTTTGTGTAATGACTATCTCAATGTCAATGATAACCCTTCAGTTTTAAAAATACTTACCATTAACTTTGTCTTAGTTGCCACCATAGCTCTTGTTTGAGAAATGACAACTTTTCTTATGCATCCTGGTCTGTAAATAGAGGCTTCCACTGACTCCTTCAAAGTTCTTGTTTTCAGTCTTAAATTTCATGTTGCCTCATTGACGAAGGCTGTACTTTAAGTGGTGTTATCTGTTACTAAGGTGCTTCGACATTGTTTGGACAGACTGGGTCTGTGGAACATTGGCATCATCGCTGCGGATGGAGATTGGAGCGTCTCAAATGAGATGATAGTTGATCCCTATCTTAATGATGCTATTGAGGTAGTCGGGTAAGTGTGGGAGAAGGGAGGCATTTTAAACATTGCTAATGCTTCCTATCTGTAAGTCTTCATCTCCATTTTCAAGAGTCATATATTCTTATTTCATACTTCCTAGCTGTTTCCATTTTTTCCATCATTGTGTACAGTGGTGATGGATTATTCTTTCTTGTCTTTCTCTCTTCCTTCAGTTCAGTACATATGTAAGGTGACCTTATCATTCCTCCATCATTTCTTTCAAGTGTCCATTTAGGAGTTGTGTTTTAGGCTTCTTAGCACTAGCAAATGACAGAAAACTTCTAACTAATCTGCATGTGCATGTTCCAAGTCAGAAAAACCTTAGGATTGAATTCTTGTTCTGCAACTGGTTTTCATTCTGGGTGAACTTGAACTTTCAGAGTGAAACTTAGCATCCTGGGATTTTCTGTGGCTGCAGCTGAGATTTCTCTGGTCATATCCTAGAACTAGAAGTTTCTGTTTCTTGCTTATATCTGATAACAGATAATATTAGAAATGCACGCACTGACAGTAACATAGAAATAAAAAGCACCCAAAGTTTGTAAACTAATATAGCCTATCTCAGTTTTGGCACCTTCTGTTGGTGTTTCAGCTAATGTCAACTTAACTGTTTGCCTTCACTCTTATTCCGTAAGACACTTCCTTATGTGCATCTGGAAACTTATTCTGCTGCTCTTGCTCTCTTTGTAATCTCTGGTTTCTCAAAATTATACATAGTTTTAAAAAAAATTACATGTTCCCCTGGAAATTACCTATACAGATACAAATTGCTCACTTGTATTACATTTGTTAATTTGTTTATCTCTGTTGTTAACCTTATTGTGATAAGAACATTCTTGAGGTCACTCATGTACTGTTTATCCTCTGTATGTAAGGAAGTATGATATCCTCATCATAGTTTAAATGAGTGCATGATTCAAGGGTTATAGCAGGTCAGTTAAGCAGGGATTTTATAAAGAAACTCCTTTTGTGTGTGTTGAACTTGGTTAAACACCAATCACCTGAAAGTGGCTGCCTGAGAAATAACAATTAATAGTTTGTGTGTCAGCATTGAGTAGCTCATTTGGTTTAAAATAAACTTAAAAAAAACTTTCTTAGGTTAGGCAAGACTTGAAGGTCAGCTGGTGCGTTAGGAAATATTATAGTAATGGTTTCCGGACAATACAGCTTGAAGAATGAATGCACTGACTGTGTACAGCTCTTGTTTCTTTAAAAGCTTGGCATAATCAAGGACAGGAGTGCTTGGTTTTGTTTGTGCTTGGTTGTGTTTGTTTTAGTTGTTATTTAAAATGGAAATTCTTTTTGTCAGAGGTTTTTCTTGAATGTCATATAGATTTTTCTCCAACTCCCTCACCACTACTGATAATGAAAAATGAAGAGTTAGGTTTTCCTGTGCAGTGGTTTTGTTATCTGTCAAGAAATTAAGGTTAGTACAAAATGAGAACACCATGTTTCTCAACCAGTGCTGACTTTAAGGTATTAGCTACCATAGAGTTCTTGCTGACCTAGTAAGAGATAATAGTATTTAAGTGTCCTTCAAATGCTCAGGTTCAGAAAGTCCATACACATCTTGTAGTTGACCCGTCAAGCACTGTAACATCTTAGTGGCTGATCTGCAAATAGAGTATCTTGCATGAAATGTGATATTGTGCTTTGTCTTTATCTGTACTTTTGTGTCTGTAAGAAGAAAAGAACATTTTTAATTTTTCCTTTTATCGTGTATTTTGGAGTTCTGTATGGTAGAAGAAGAAAGTGTCCTTTGAAGTCACTTTGTGTTTGACAATCTTGTACATTTTGTTTGGTGTGACAGTTGTCCAAGTTGCAAAAACATGAAATGAAGCATCGTAGTTTTTTCAGCTAGAGCTGAAGAAGATGCTGCCTTTCCCAGTATAAAGTTTTGACAATTTGAAAAAATGTTTTTTCATTTGTCCCTTCTCTCTGTTGTTTGCTCTCCTTTTTTTTTTTCCAAGCTGTTGAGGTACACATTGGATAAGCATGGTCTGGAGCAGGTGAGGATCATAGCCAGCGATAGACTGTGGGAGCCCATTTCCTTTGTCATGATGATTGACTCTGAGCTCCACGGAGTGGTCGATGTGATTGGGTATGGGGTTCTCTCTCTTCTTCTTTCTTGGTGGTTTGTTTATTATTTGTTTTCATCTTATTTATAACTAACACAGCCATCTTATTTATAACTAATCTCTCTGTACTCCTACCTGCAAGAAAAGGATTGATACTATAAAATTTTCTTACTAACCCACATCAAATCACAACTCTTATCCCAGTAAGAGCCTATACCTTGAATTGAATCAGGAGTCTTCTATCATGTTAAAGATTCCTGTTGGGCATGGTTGCAGTTTTGATGGATTGAAGGTTTTTTGGATAACACTATTTATCCTGAGGGTTTTGATTACTCTGTTATACAAAAAGTGCTTTAGCTTTACAACTTAGTAGACAGCCTTGTAATTTCCACTGGTTTGTTACTGAAATGTTTGTGATCCAGAAATTAATTTGGACTGTGATTTTTCTTTGAGTTACAATGGCTTGATTCTTAGTTCCTATTTTGTTTTGATGACAAATTTGTATTTGGAAAACATGCAACCAGCTGACTTGTTTTACTATTTCTGGGTTTTGTCATAATAATATTTTACTATTAGACTAAATTTGAGATTGATTACTGACTCGATGGCTGAATGGAAATGTGTGTACAAAAAGTTAATTTAGTTTTTTTTACAGTAGCTCTAAACTTTACTTACTAGGTGCTATAAACTTGCCTGACCCAATCACATGCTTCAAATGTGTCAGTTCCTTGCTTCAGTTTGAGTCTTTTCCATTCATCTTTATATACTTGAACCGTAGGAAGTCTAGAAAAGAAGTCTTTTTCTGCAAATACAAATAGGCAGTCAGTATCATCAACCCTTGCCATCAGTCCCTCCCCCCATTCTGAACATGAACAGTATCCTGGAAGTTTTTCATAGGTGGAGTCTTGGATCATGTCTGGATGAAGCTCAGCAGTTTTTACACTGTCTAAGTAAGCTGTATTTGCTTGACTCTTTATAAGTGTAAAATTTACATCCCTACTCTGATTCAGTCTTATCAGGGAAATTAAGTATTCTATTGTGTGTTTCGGCTTTTATTGGGGCAGGGATATTGACACTTAAGAAGCACCTTTTCAGGAGTGTGGAAAGACAAATTATTCCTTCTCTGCTTTGTTTTTGCAAGCTATGCACTTTATGCCATTACAAAAACCTTTTGCTTGGTGCTAAGACAGCACTTAGGTTTCCAAGCCAAAAAGGAAATACACAGTAATCTGTACAGCAGAGCAGAATGTAGCTAAAATCCCTACTGATACAGTACCATTGCTGAAGGTAGATATGAAGGACTACAACAATGGGAAATGCTCATTGTCCACTAGAGAGAAAATAATGAAAAAAACCCCCAACATCAGCCTAGAAAAAATGGGGTTTCTTGTATTCCTCCCACAAATGTATTGAGTTGTCAAGTTGCAGGCTAATAGTAAAGGAAATAGTTTCATTATAGTGTACATATTGTGTTCAATGAATGTGCTAAGTGAGGAAAATCACAACCCTGTTTTCTGTGAGTGTTTTAAAGGTTTTATTTCAGTCAGCAAACCATGCAGGGTTGTAATTGAGTGTAATCATAGTCTCTATTGGGAGAAAGTATCTCTTCTCATACTAAGGAAGATCTTGAAAAGAAAATTAGCTATCATTATTTGTTTCAACTATTATATTATACCTCTGTAACTTTTCTAGTCCAACTAGCATTTTTTTGAAACTTCAGTTTATTAAAATAGATGTATTAAATCACTCAAGTTCACGTTTAGTTCTAAGATATTCATGCAGCTAAATTCTTAGCATAATGTCTAGTGCTGTATCTTACTGCTGGTTTTACATTATTTATGATTTTGTTTAAGATAGTATGAGTTAGCATGTATTTTTTCTATTCAGCACATTATGGTAATGACCATCTTCAAGCTCAATTTTCAGGAAAGTGATTTGCTTTAGCAAGGTGTGAAAATTACTGTATCTGTAAATCTAAGTTTATCTATTTGCTATCATGTAAAAGAAGAAATAACCTACTGATGTAAGTACAAAAAACTCTGGAACGTTACAGCTGCCCCTCATTCAATTTTCATGTATTCCACTTGTGATATTCCAAACCAATTTTTTTTTTTCATTTTCAGTTTGAAGGAAGTGCTATATGTACTTCCAAACTTTGATTTTCTGTTTGTACTGAGTGCTCTTTCTTTTCAAAATATTGTGTAGAGCTCACTATCCTGGGACAAAAACAGTGCCAAATGCCATGTTAACGGGGAAGAAACTGTGGTCGTCAGAAGATTACAGTACTTTCAATAATGATGTTGGTGCAGGCTGCTGGGCTCGGATCCTGAACCAAAACTACGTGAATGGAAACATGACCTCGTAAGTGTTGGGCACTGCTGCTCGCTTTCACAACCTGGGGTGTAAGAATTATCTAAGGTACTGTATAACACATCCCCCTGCTCTGGTGACAAAACAGGTAAACTGAAAGTCACCCCAATGTGGTCTGAATTCAAATGTAGTAAGATAGGAAGTCTGCTGTTCCGACCTCTTTCTGGGGTAGAAGTCCCACAAGTTCCAATGTATTCTTGTTTCCCAGTACTCAATGGTTTATGCAGTTAATTTCAGAAGCCTTTGAGACTGATGATTATTATTAAAAAGAGAATGTTCTTAAGAAGAGCTAACAGTGAAAAACATTGGAGGAAAATAATAATAAAACTAATTGATCATATTTTTCTTAAAACATCTTTATCAGATTGCTTGTCTTCAGTTAAACAGATAAGTACAGATTTAATTCTCTAGTTTTTCCATCCAATTTCTTCCTTAGAATCCATTCTTAAACATGCTCTAGTCTTTTGATAAATTTACTGTTTTTGGCACATTTTCTTTCCAAACTGAAAACTGTAAAAAAAATGTTATCTTTACTGGGAAATTGCATAACTCAGTTTTAGAAAATAATAGAAAATATAGTTTGAGGTTTCTGGTGCAACAGCTGGTAATCTGAAAGAAAAGGTTTGAATAAAGAAAATGTGGGCATCGAGATGTAAGCAAAATTGTTCAACGCTTTTAGATTCTTTGTAACTTCATTTTGGAAAAATGAAGAGGAATCTTCTTGTCTTTTGCTTCAAGTGGAGTGCAGGAAAAATCACTGATACTTGTAAAGGGAAATTTCTTTAGTCAGCTGGTTTCTACAAATCTTTTGTCTTTTCTGCAAGCTGAAATTTTCCAGAAGATGAATATTTCCTGCATGAATTCCTGATCATTCTGCTTACTTCTTAATCTTCATATAATTTAATATCTTAAATTATTTGTCTGTTTCGTCATTTTTCTATTTTTCCAAGTCCTTTGAAATTATTTATGCTCCATTTCTTTCACAGCCTAACAGCCAGGCATATGTGTTGTATTTATAAATTATTGTAGAATAGTTCCAAGTCCAGATGTCCAACAGTGAAGTTATCTTGGCTTCTATACTGAAAACAAAATCTTTCTGATGAAAGGCAGCTTATCTTTCTGATAAGTTTGTTTCCTTTGAAGTTGAGTTTCCTACTTTTCTTCCTAAGTTTGAAATCAACAGAACAAGTTTGATGTGAGCAAGCTGAGTTTACAATTCAAGAGCTGTTTATTTTATGATCACGTTTTTGTAGAATTCCAGGATCTCTTCTGTATGTATGTATAGTGTGATAAGTCTGTGGCAGTGACTTTAGAATGAGGCCTTTGTACTTACCTGTACCCAACAGCAAAACGGATTGACAGCTTTTGCCTTCTGCTTAGCTGCTCCGTTAAGCTGTATTTCCATACTTAAGGCCCAGAGGTCTTAAGTTTAAAGTCCTTGCAAAACATTTTCAGGGAAGGCCAAATGAAAGTTTGTGAAGTGATTATCCTTGTCAGGATAGAGCAACAGCTCCTCGTGGATGGCTGCTTGAAGTTGTTTTCTGTTTGTTACTTATATAGATAAAGATAAGATTTTTTTTTTTGGTAGTACTTAACTGCTTCACTAAAAAACTCCACTCAAAACAACTACCACCCTGCACAGAAATAACCAAGCAATCACAAAAACCTCAACCAAACAACACCTAGCAAAAAGCTGAAGACTTTGCTATCAAAATTTTTTCCCTTCAGGAAAAAACCCCAAACAAATGGAGTCTTTACCCTCAATACATGTGCAACTTTTTGTGGTGCTATAGCCAGAGAATTTATCACCAGTTTTGGAAGAGGTTCTCAACACTCTAAGCTGATTTGCTGTATTTTCCTCTCCTGTGGGTTTTCATTCTCCTTTCATCTAGAAAGATATTCCCTCCATCCCCAAAATCGTTTTCATTGTATGCTGGAGAAAAAGGGGGAATGGATTCTTGCACTAATTTAATCTAATACTATCCATATAAATGGAGAAAACACGTGTTTTTCTTCCAGAACAATTGCATGGAACCTGGTGGCTAGTTATTATGAGGAGTTGCCCTTTGGTCGGTGTGGATTAATGACAGCACAGGAGCCGTGGAGTGGCCACTATAAAGTTGAATCTCCTATCTGGATTACAGGTGAAAATTCTGCAGTTATGAGTTGCTGATCTCACACCAAGCATCACTGTATTTTCTGAGGCCTTTATTTATTTAATGGTTTTATTTGTATTATTTTTTGTACCAAAATTGAGGTAGATTTGTGGAAAGTTTTGTAACTTTCCACAGTAATGTGAATACATTAAAAAAGAAAAAAATAATCTCATTTCAATAGAAAGCAGAAAGATATAATAGTAATGGAAATATTTATACTTGACCTTTAGCTGTATCAGAAATGAATAAGCTACTACCTTTATAGCTTGTACTATTAAAATATTTTGATCTGAAGTGCCCATAAAGGTTAATGTGCTTTCCTGTTTCCTTTCCCTTTTTTATGTTTAATCTTTGAGTATCAATCAATTCCATTTGGTACTTCTCAATTTGTGAAAATGGAACAAAGAACCTCTGTATTCTTTTCCTGCTTGGCATTCTTGACTTGTGTAAATCAGCATTTCCTTGAGCTTGGGGAAAGGGAAGCATGTTCATGTAGTGTTCGTGGACACGTGTGTTCACCGGCTACTCTGTGTTCCTGTAATAATTTACTGTCTTTGCCCATGTTCTGTAGAGCAGCTATGCAGTGCCATGAAGGAGGAACAAGACAAATACTTGAATTTTTGTTCTTCTGCTAAGTTATCTATCTATATGTGTAAAAGCATTAAAGGAAAAATAGTCACAGTTTCCCATGAGCAGAACAGCTGAGCAGTTGTTCCTGTGTCCATGTTGCTCAGGATTTTCGTGATCTGGGTCATACTCTTCTTTGATAGTTTCACTGACCTTCTGAAAACCCTGTTTACTTAGTTATTCCTCATGGAATTGCACATCTCTGCTTTCTCTGCCTCAAATAGGCAGAGAAATTTTGGGAAAATCTAAACCGTGATGAATATTCAAATTGAATGGACATGATTACCTTATCTACTTTGTACTTAATGTCTAAATAATTGCTATCATTTTAACTATTTTGTCTGCCATAGTGTTGATATTTTTAATTCTGCTGTAGTATAATTCTTTAATCTTTCCTCTTATATAGATAAGTTTTGTTTTGGAAGTTCTGTTACTTTCTTCCCCAAACCAAGCTTCAGTTTTGTCAGCATGTATGACAGAGAAATTTAATTAAGCCTACAAATGGTACTGGTTTTTTTATTAAGTCTTAATTATTTTATTCTGATTTTTGTCTCAGCACACACCACACAATTTACTCAGCCAGGCTGGTCATACTTGCAAGTGGATGGACACTTAGAAGGAGGTGGCAGTTTTGTAGCTCTGACAGATGGTCTAGGGAACCTTACCATCATCATTGAAACTATGGTATGTGCATCAGCAATTCCAGTGTAACTTTTCTAAGTTACAAGAAATGTTTTGTTATGAAGAACCTGTCTTGATTTACGTAGCTCAGTATGTGTGAATTTTCTTTGATACTTGTAGCTTTATTAGTGAGTTCACTAGAGGTCATTTTTTCTATATGAGCTTTAAATACCTAGTTGAGACTTCCTGGAGGCCAATGTATATGCCATCTTTATTTTTTTATTACACATTAGCTGTAATTGGATGACACACTGGGAGGAAGTTATATCATGTGCTTTCTTAAAATCTGTATTCAAAATAAAATTATTAAACTACTGTTATTGCAGCTATTAAGATAACAGTGAAATGAGTTATTGCTCTTTTAATTTCAATTCTGTGTGGTAGGTTTTTCATGAATGTTGCCATGTGTTGCATTACAGTAGTATGCGTCTCTTCTGTAACATTTATTTTTTTCTTCAGAGTCATAATCACTCTAAATGTATCAGGCCTCCATTGCCAAATTTCAGTGTCATACCTCAGAGAGCAACTTTCTACCTCAGAGGGTCATTTGTAAGTAGATCTTTAATACATTTTATCAGCCTAGTAAAATGAATTGCCATTCATAATCAAATACATGCAAATCAGTATCACAGGTTAGCAAGAAATTAACAGTCTCCAGTATTGGAGGCTATTTCACGCCTGGCAGTTTTAAGCATTCTGTTCTGTTCTACCATGAGTTGCAATGTCATGTCATAATGTCATAAATGAAATTGTAGAATTGCTGCCTCTCAGTCTAATAGTCTGTATATTGAAGAAGAAATTTCACATGAGAGAAAGGCAACTAATTTTTTCTTTAGAATTTATTCCAAGGCTGGGTGCTCTGACATGCTGACATAGTTTGTCAAGCCAGTACAGTCATGGCCTTTCTAGTTATCAGTTAGTTTTCAGGAGAATAACTGTAGTGGATTTTATACTGTAAATTTTGTTGTTGCACCCTGTGAAGAGATATTCTGAGAATCTCCCAGTTGTTGATTTATTTTCTTTTTTAATCTCGCTGAAGTAAATTTCCCTCTGAAATGTGAACAGTACTTTCATGGTGTAAACTGGAGGGAGTCATTGTTAGTTGATTTGGATAATTCCTTCTCAGAAGAGTTACTTATTTGGAATTTGATTTTGATTTTTTGGGAAGCAGTAGTTTTCTTCAGGAGGAGATAATTTGGGTGATACTTTTGGCGATAAAGTGGTTCATTTAGGAAAAGTAGTTGAGTGTCAATTTAGATACACAGGTCCCTTTTGGGGAAGTATCAGATGGCCTATCCAAACCAAGCTCTAGGTCACTTGCTTTGTTGTTGATGTTGGTAACTAAAAAGAAATTTTGGGGGTTGGGTGTGATTAAAATCTGATAACTAATATAGTTGACATGCTGTAGTATTGTGGAAGGCTGGAGACATGTAAGTAAAATACTTTGCTCAAAAATGAAAGAACTAGCAGCTAGGCCTAAAAAAAAATGAACTAGCAGGATATTATTTCAGTCTAGTTACTTCTTGGAAGAGAGCTTGTATCCAAGATGTATTGTTGGTGATAGAGAAGCTAAAGTTTGTGTTGTGTTTGCAGTGCTTTCTTTATAAGCAACATTAGGGCATGTTAGAACAATGCCTTACTTATAATAACCTATAAAAATGTAAGGCATATGTAATGATTAGCTGAATAGAGTTGTGGCCTCTAATGTAATCAATAGGTTTAAAATAACAAAAATTAGATACCCACAGAGGACTAGTATTTCTCAAGTTGAATATTCAAGGTTGTTCATTTTGCTATTGTTGTGTTTTAAATTGTATGGTGTGTTCCATTGTAGTGTACGGTGGAAACCCTTCAAGTGTGGCATTCTAGACTTGATTTTGAATCTGGAAACTCCAGTCTTTTCCAGCAACTCCATCCTGTAAATGTAAGTTGATCAGTTTAAATTACAGTCCCTCTGCAGTGTCAGATGTGTCTTCTCTCTTTGATGAAACTCTTCAACTTTCATGCTTAAGCTGCATATTTAGGGCATATTTTAAGGCTGTTTGACTGCAGTTTTACTGGCTTCTATACAAGCTTACCTGGAGGTAATAAAGAGTGGGGAAAAGGAGTTTTAAAAATTCTTGAGAGGTATTTAAATAAATGCTGAGGCAAGAAGATGGGATTTTCTGCCTTAAATCGAGACTTCAGAGGATCTTCTTTACTTCTGGAAATTGGGTATTTTGTCATTTAGTTGTTAACTTCTGCAGCTTGAGTTTTCTTCAATTCCAGGTGTGGAAGGGAAGATTTTCTTTAGATCTAAATGTGGATGAAGTCTACACTTTAACCACACTCAGGACAGGACGGAAATGTGGTTGCCCAGAGCCTCCTCCTCCTCCTCAGCCCTTTCCTTCAAATTACAAAGATGATTTCAATATACGTAAGCCATGATTCTCTTATCCAAAAACTTAATTCACACACAGATATAATTGTAATGTAGGAAGGCAGTAAGTTGTATTATTTAAATCCTCTGAGATAGCTTGAAGATCTGTTTTGTTTTTGTTTATTTATACTTGTTTTTCCAACAACTTACACCTGTATGAGTGTACACCTTACACTTGTAATGAGGTGTATTTAATTTAATGTCTTACCTAATGTTCGTGTGTTTGCAAAACTGGTGTCTGCTTAAAAACTTCCATTTTGGGGACTGCTTTGAGATAGCAAGTCAAAAATCTGGAGAAAATTTTCAGGGGAAATTTCTGAAAACAAGTAAACCAAAGAAAAATAATGTTTTACAGTTGATGTGTATTTTATTTTCTGAACAGGTAATCCACCTTTCAGTGAAGCCCCAAATTTTGCAGATCAGACAGGTGTATTTGAATACTTTGTAAATGCTTCTGACCCAGGAGATCATGTGTTCACGCTGCGCCAGGTGGTGGTTCAGCGGCCCATCACTTGGGTTTCTGATGCAGACCAGACCATCAGTGTCATAGGAAATTTTAAGTGGTATGTAAATACTATTTTGTAGTGGCATTTGGGGAAATGTCCTCCTCACCAGTGCGAGTAATGATCAGTTAATCTGTCTCAAGCCTCATTTCTTTTGGACAGAGGGCTTTTGCTTTTGCCTTCAGATTCAAGCACTTCTAAAAATCATTGAGCCCTGCTCAGGGCCAAAGGCCAACTGTGTCTGTCTAAATGACTCTTAAAAGGTGGGAAGTCCACCACATTTCTTGGTAGTTTAGCCTAATGCTGCTTTGTCTTAGACTGTTTTCTTTTGCTTATGTCCTGCTGGCATATTTGTTCAAGCTAATTTTTTACACTAACGGATCTAAGTTGGCATACTAGAAACACCTATGAGTTTTTATTTCTATAAAGTATACTATAAACACCCTGAGTTTCTTATTTCTTAAATTGAACCAAGAAAAGGATTAATTTTGAATTACATATTTTTGAGTTATTTGTTGGCAGTTTGATCGGTCTCATAACTTTCAGACTATTTCATTGATAATTCAGCTGTATTTGTTGCAGACTGCCATCTTCTGAGCAGTTCCTAGAATTGTTTGGATTTGATGCCAATGCTACTTGAATCACTTTTATTTCTGGGTGAAAGTAACTGAGGTTTACAGCTTTGATAAAAGTATGGTTACAATTGCAATTCTTTCTAGGAGCTAAAAAATTGCTAGAAGCTACAATCACGGTAATTCAGAATCAAGCAGCATATTGAGAATAATGTTTATTTAAAATTAATAAGCATTTGGGAAAGAGCCTGTTAACTAATTTTGCTCTTAATGTAATAATAAACTTCATACTTACAACTTCCTTTTCTGCTTAGAAGCCTAGCCTAAATTCTTTTGATACCTTCTTTAAAATAGCCATTCTGGCATTTTTTTTCACTTTAATTAGATCATTGATCTGGCAAGTGCTTTTTCAGAACATGTTTCACACTTCTAATTCCTAGCCTGGAGATGTGACTGAATCACTTTGATCCAAAGCCTGGAAGAATACCACCCTCCTGTACTTGGAGGTTGTCCTTCAGTTATCTGATATTTTCTTTTGCAGCCCTCTGCAAAGAAAAATCTCATATTTCCTCTATAATCAACTTTTCCTTATTGAGTAAATCATACTCAGTGATTCCTATAACAGCTACATAGGACATATTCTTAAATTACAGTACTGAGATTCCTAAAACTTGCTATTATTTTATTTTGGTTCCGTTTCTTTCTGAGTCTTTATCTTGCTTTCAAAACCAAGCTTGCTTTCTGAATACTCAGTTTATTATTCAAGTTTTACTGGTCTGTAACTTTTCATAGTGCTAGTCCTTAATTTCAGGCCCTCAGGTTGTTTGCTTCATTCTCAGTTTAAGATTCAGCTTGTCCCTGGCAGATATTTTCAACACTGAGCACCTGCTCTTGGAATTCTGAGCCAATCCTGCATTAAATTTTTCAGTGGGATGATACTTCAATTGTCAATGGCAATTTATCATGATTCAATTTCAGGATTGTTTTGTTGGTTTTAGTTTGGATTTTAAACTTGTGCATGTGAAAGCTTTTTGCTCTCTTATCCTGAATTTGTCAGTGTTCTTCTCTGATGGTTTTATTGAACCTCAGTATATTCTGAAAGTATTGCTATGTAATTATTTCTGTATTGCTTTGAGTCTCTTTATAATGGGTTAAGGAAAATGTGGGGGGTCTGTTTTTTGATAAATGGGGAGGCAAGAAAGTTATCTTTTTTGTGTAATGACTATATATTCAAGAATCTGGAGCATTACATTAGGAATGAAAACAGGTTGTTCTTAGTATGTTAGAGGTGAGAAGAAAAGTTGTTACAATAAATATTCTCTGATTCAGTTATCAGCTGAGCTACTGTCACAGAGAGTCTTTTCACATTCTGTAAATAATTATGGGTAATTATTACTTCTTAAGTAAGTGACTTTGTGGTATCTGTATTACAAGTGCTTTCAGACAGGGGATCTAGATCCATTAATAAAGGGAAAAGTTTTATGGTTAAGAGCCTTATAGTGCAGCTCTGGGGAGGAGGAAGTTGTGTAAATTTTCTAGGTGATATATGATGGTTCTGGTAATATTTTGCTTTATTCTTCTTTGCAGCTCTCATTGCATACATAACACAGTGCTTTACTGTTCAGCTGGAGTCTAATCTCAGGAAATCAAATAACTTCTACATGCTGCCTATTCAAAAAAATGAATTCCTTCCTTGTTAAAACACTAAACTTCTCTTACAGGGTAAACATGACAGTCACTTGTGACATCTACATAGAAAAACCTGATGATGGAGGTGTGTTTATTGCAGGAAGAGTTGACAATGGTGGGATATATGTGCGACGTACCCAAGGGGTTTTCTTCTGGGTTTTTGCAGATGGCACCTACAGAGTCACTGGTGACCTAGGTAAGCAGCTCTTTGCAAAAGTGGGTGCTGGCATATGGACATGTCATTTTGGTAACTTTGATTAAAATGGGTAACACTCAGATTTTATAGTACATTTGTTATTACTATGAATTTAACTTGTTGTGTTGTAATGATGGCCACTTTTCATATGTGTAGAAAGCATCTGAAGGCTACTGGCTGGCCCATTTCTCAGGCTTAGCTTTCTGGAGTTTTAGTTTTTCCACTGACAAAGTCTGTTTTACACCAGCAAATATGAACTATTTTGCTTTTCATAAATACACAGATAGAATATTAATTACAGAAATATTTGCTCTGTATTCTTAAACGATACATAAACAAAATCCTCATTGAGCTGTAATGGCTTTTCTTAGGGAGCAGTTCAAGTCATTGTACTTATATCTGGATTAAAAGATGATCATAAGTGGCCTCCTGTTTCCTTGAATTATGCATCCTCCTGTTAGTGTAGCTCAGTGGAGTGAGCACATGTTCTACTTGTGATGCTAACATGCATGTGTGTTCATCTGCAGAGCATTTGACAGGCACATGGAAGAGTGTATAATACTTCATCAATAGCTAAAAGCTCTTTTCATTTTGCTTTGACTAGTGGCATATTTATTTAGTTGTTTAAATGCTTTTCCTATCACTTCATGAGTGTAAATTAAAAATGTCAGTAGTTTCTGATGAGTCAATTGTTGCTTCTAGAGCTACAGTATATCTGATAAGAAACATTTTTTGTGTGTGTGTCTGTGTTCCTTTCCACTTTTACCAGGGACAGGTAGCATAAAGAAGGTTTTACATAGCTTCTCTTAACATACCAGTGCTCCCTAGGGAAACTTTGCAATGTGCAATTCCATAAAAGCTTAAGTCTCAGCTGTATGGAAATACATACTTGTCTGTAGGATCAACTCAATTTTTATTTGTAATAAGACCTAGAAATATAACCTGATTAGTTTCTCAGGCTGTCAGAAATAATTTTCCTAGATGAAATGAGTGGATTTTGATCAACCACCCCATTATTTCAGGCTGAGACTCTTGTTACACAATATGGTAATTTTTTCTGTACAGCTATTTTCAGTCATCTTTATATTTTTCTAGAAGGGAGCCTGAATGTTAAATTGTCTTGCAGCAAAAACTGAATAAATAAAGACTTGTAGTACTTAATTTTTTTCAGGTCTTCAGCTTCCCTCCAGACGTCATTCACACCCCGTTTTTGCTTAGCTTAAATTTTGGGTAGAACGAAGCAACATGATAGTGTGGGCAGCTCAAACCCTGTGATTTAAAATAGTTACAATCAATACATAAAGAAGAAGATCTATAGAACAAACAGAGCGATAGCTACTGTCAAACTTTGTAAACCTGTACTCTCCATAGAGTGAATCCTCATCTCATGCCAAATTGCCAAGAGCATTGAGGATTTCAGTGAGAAAACAGTTCTGGCACAACAGGAGAACGTACTGATAATGCAGAGTCCAGGTTTGCATATTAAGCCTTCCATGCTGCACCTGAAATGGGTAAAATGTCAATCCTGAACACTTCTGAGAAATAAATATTATTATCCTTTCTCTGGCTCGGTATTTATCAGTTTCAGCAAAGGGCTGAAGTAAAACTTTGCTAACTTAAGCATGTTTTGCAGCTGGAAAAAAAATATTAATGAAAGGACTTGCTGGTGTCCGGGATAATGCATGGCACACACTTACTCTCAACATTCAGGTAAGGACACAGGCAAAAAGCAGGAAGACCAGTTATGAAACTTTAGTCCTAAATGGTTTTGATAAAACTGTGCTATACTATTGATGGTGTACTTGCATTAGTTTACCCTATCAAAAACATAAACAATATCTGTTATATTAAACCAATATTAAAACACCATACCAAGTTCAGCTGTCTGTATTTTAAAAGAGATCTTGGAATCTGTAGAAGTTACAGAAAATAACTGGAAAGCTGAATTGAAAGCTGGAAGTAGAAGGGTCAGAGAGGCAAGTCTCTTATTTAATCTGATGGAAAGATGATGGCCTGACTTCCCGTTCTTAAAGACAGTCAGTAAAATACTAAGGTAGCCTGTGTTACATATCTGTCTCTTCCAGTTCCCTTTGCAGGCTAAGGCCTTGTGTGTGGAGCTAGTAAAGGACTGGGAAACTCAGATAAGCTGAGTTCCTTCTCTAGTGTGCTGGAAGAGCACAGGCATTGTGTTACTGTGTAAATGGGCTGCAATTAATGAGAAGCCTGTCCACATTTTTTCCCTTCCTTCCTACTCCACCCTTTTTGACCATGGTGATTTGGGGAGGAATACTTTAAATATCCCTGTGCACTTGGATGGGTGTGACATTGGTGTAAGTACCTAAAAGGCTTCAGGTTCCTCTTCTGAATGCCTAATCCCATTGTCTAATGTAACATTTACAACTGCAACTGGCTCGAAATGTGGAGCAGTTTGAATCCTAGCTGGGGAGGTTTACTAGTGAAACTGTTGAAATTATGCACTGAGTCCCTCATGCTAAAATGCTACTGAGTATTAAAAGCTGCTTTTTTTCTCTTGTTCTATCACATTTGGAGACAAAGGGACACTTGCACCTAAGGCATTCACTGAAATGGATGTAGTTTAGTTTTGGCTTTGGTACGCCTGTATTTATGACAGTGCTTGCCATCTTTAAAATGGGCCAAGACTGAAGATGAACATAAATCTCTTGAAACTCAAAACAGTGTTGGTAATTGTAAAATTACAATTCTTCAGACTTCCATCTGTGTTGTTTAAGTATTTTGTACCTAGTATGCCTTTGATGTAATGATGGAAGTACAGAGCCATCTTTAAATAATTCTCACACTGATGCTGAAAGACATTCTTTGCTTTTACCAGTGTCTATAATGGTCTTTCAATTGAAGAAATACAAGTAAACTGAAGTACTTTTTTCTAAATACTCTTTAGTGGAACACACCAAAGATAAATTGTAATTTTTCCTCAAACTGCTTTTAATTTCAACGTCTTGAAGTGGCTTGGGTGATACTTGAAAGTTCTGCTGTCTCCTCTTTTTTTCGGCTTAATGAACTAAATTACCTCTTTCTTTACTTTTGACTTCTGCCTAATTCTGCAGAATCAGTGCCAAGTGTACCCTATCACCTTAAGAAAGTTGGGCTGTTTTGTAAGAGTGATAAAAGGAAGAGAAAAACCAGTTTACCTTCAGGTTCTACACTGACTTAGCAAAGCTGTGAGTAGAAGAGGAGCCTTTAGTGTATTCACTGTAAAGGCATTAGATCTATTTCAAAGAGCTGATAGACACCAGAGGTTTCTATGCAATATTTAGATGCATCTCTGCCTGAAAAATGTGTGAAATGTAGTTGAAAGTTGACTTTACATCCTTCTACTTTGTCTTGTCTCCCATGTGAGCAGGCTCAGTGCCTGACAGACCCCGGATTTTACAAAGCTAACATTTTCCTTTTTTTGACAGGGCAACTCTGCCTCAGGATTGTTAAATGGTTATCCTCTCTGGGAGAATGTCACCATTTCTAACCCAGGGAACGGCTGGGCTGCTCTCGGAACTCGCTCGTTTGAGTTGGCACAGTTTGACAACTTTCACGTCGAAGCTTGCTGAGGTGGCTTTGGCATTTGGAGAACCTGGATCTCGTGTTACTTTGAATAAGAGCCAAGTCAAACTTGGAGGAGAGCTGAGTGCTAAACTGTGATTGCTCTCTTGGCAAAGAGTCTGGATTCAGTCTGTGTTATTAGTTAAAGGTTTACTTGAGTAGATATCAACATGATTGTAGCTTTATCCCCCATTGCTGTGGGATTTTTGCCCTTCAGTTTTTGGGGGTAAATTTTAGTTCAGGGTAATGATGAAAACAAATTCTTGGATTTAAATATCTTTTAATAACAACAACTTACCAGCTCACTTCTAAGATAACTTTAGAAGTTAACAGAAGACAGATGCATCTTAAGCTGCATTTTTTCACACTTCTACTATTATGTCCATTGCTTTCACTGTGAAAGAAAGAATTAAATGCCAGTAAGCCTTATGAGCCAATGGGCCCCATACTTTTGTAGGTCTATCATTCTCAAATTTCATTTGGATAAAGTACCTAGATTTCCTATAGTAAAAAAAAGATGTTTTGTCTGTTTTTTTGCTACAGTCTGTGACTAGACATTACAGTACTTCAAGTGCATTTGATTACTTCTTTCAACTTTCGTTGCCAGCCCTAAAATATAGCCTATTTTCAGTGGAATGGAAATGTGCCTTATGACTGATCAGAGAGTGCAGGATGTGGCTAATCTACCTCCTCTTTCCACTGAAAGGGTTGAAATGGCTGAAAAGATACCATAACTTACAGTTTGTTGATGATAATATTGTGGGGTTTTTTGCATAGTGCAAAGAGTAAAAACATTGCATCATGGATATTTTCATGTCAGGTCACATGTGGAAACTGGCCTTTTGTTCCTAGAAACTTGGGCAAACATCTCTCTCTTTTGATCGATTTAGAGCTTTGAATAGAAAATAATTAAAGCCTAACGATATTTAGTTTATTACATTACTGTGGCACAGAGGAGATATGGATACTATCCCTTCCTGTTATAAAAGAAATTTTTAAAAAATCAGTCTTTGCCTTTAAGAGTTTGTAATCTGATTGTAAGGTGACCGTAGGTGGACACAGAGGGAGTTGTTTATTGCACCAAGCAGTGATAATGACACAAGAGTTTCTGTTTTTAAACTTTCCCTAGCTATCATGGAGTCAAGTTCAGAGGGTAATTCAGATCCTTGGGAATGGAGGGATTCTTTTAGCTGTTGCTTCCTTTTGTTTTCCTTTCCCAAGTTACTGTGCTATAAAAAAAGCAATTAATTGAGAATACAAGGTACTAAATGTGTTTTTCCTCACACATCTTTGCGGTTCAACTGGCTCCAGAATTTTTCTTGTTTGTGTTGGTCAGTTTGAATGAAGATGATGTCTATTCCCATATTGAAACCTGCCTCCTGTGTCCATCTACTTTTTGCATTCACATCCTGTTTAATTGACAAGCAAGTCGTTCCACATACTTAATAGGGCTCTAGTAGCTGTATGAGGCCGTTTGTAGTTTCTCCATCTGGAGAAAAAGATTTGCAGTGTACTTTGATTTATAGAGATTATTCTTCTGATCCTCTTTATTTCGAAGGCTGGTTCCAGTAATTGTTAACTTCAGTCTTTGAAGTTGTCAACTACTATAAAGTTAATGTTACATAGATCATTCCTGGAAAATTTTTATAAAGTTGATCTTCCATTTTCATTTTTTGGAGAAGAGTTCTTAAAATTCCATCTCTAGTAAGTAAAAATGTTATGTCTTTTAGCTGTTATATTGATACTAGTTATTCATACTTGGAAATTTCATACATGCCAGTAACCTTGAAAAATACTTTAAACCACTACATTTTAAAACTAGTAGAAGGCTTCCAAATGTTCAGTAACTGTTTACCTAAGTGGGTGAAAAATGAAAAGCAACTTTAAGTATGGATGCAGATCTGTTCATTACTTGCTTGGTTTCCTAAGGCACATCACTGGTCACTCCACATGCAAAGGAATCTAATTTTAGGTCCTTGTATTCAAGTAATATGAGTATAATAATCTCAGAATAAATTTATTTTAGCTGTGATGGATTTTTGTAGTTGGATGCTTCTTGGAGGCTTCCTGGTAGCTTCTGTGGCTACAAGCAGAGAGAGATCAGAAATGATGCAGTTATTTCAAAGGAGCTGTCCATTTTTTAACCTTCTAATGCACTAGTGTAATAAGCTGTACTGTTATATTGTGTACTAAACACAATGTATTTTATCACTGGAAATGTTGATTGTTTTTTCCTAATCGTAATTTACAATGTTTGAGGATTAAAGTGTTATGAACAGAGTAAGTGATTTAATGGTGACATAATGTTATTCATCTTTTTATGTCTGTAATTCTTCACCCTTCAGTACACTGTAATATGTTTGACAATAACAAGCTGTCAGGTTTTTCACTGAGGGGTGGATTTATGTTGTTGATTATAAATGCTAATCATTCCAAATGGACAAATAAAACACTTAAAACCACTTTATTTGTGCGGAATGCTTCTGTAAAATGGGTCTTGGTTTTCTCCAGCAAGAAAGCTGGCAGTTTTTCCATTGTGATTTCTGATAAATATGCTTGGTATTAACTTAATTGGACTGGAGGAGTATAGCCAACCAGTCCTTATTAAAAATATCTCAAAATCCATATGCTTGAGGACTTGTGCTATTGATTAAATGATTTTCGTATAGCAGTCAATATACATTTTGCTTCTTTCTGGTTTTTTGAATTTTTTTTTTTTTTTTTTCATTTAGTGAAGGGAATTAAATTGTATTTGAGGTCCAGTGATGCAAAACTGCTGAGTACTAAGGTCTTGTGAGAGTTAGCTGAAAGTCAGTTTCTAGGTTTGGAAACAGACAGTGTTGTAAGGATGTACTTCTATGGTTTAAAGGCTTCTTGATTTCAAATATCCTTCTGAATCTTCAAACATGCTCTATTTTTTTTTTTTTCTTTAGCTAAACTTTAGGGTTTGATTTTACAAGGAAGGGAGAAGTTCCATAGAGCTAGTTATGTTTCCCAGTCCATTATGCCAGTAGATATGACTTACCCTGGATATATTACCTTCCAGCAAATAACCAGGTATGTACTATCACCTACACTAACACTGCATCAAAATCAATTCTGTCCCTTCTCTGCCACCCCACCTTTGAGTTTAGACATGAGCAGTTCTTGGGATCTTCAAACTCCTGCAAAACACTAGGACTCCTTTGCTTTAAAATTATAGGAGACTCTTACTTAAGGCTCTTTTTGCAGCTGCCTCCTTATTGTATCTCTGTATCAAAAATAAATTTCTACTTCCAGATTTGATTTGGAGTGGCAGTGGTTTGCTTTTGCCTTAGAATCAGTGTTACTGTACAATAGCAGCAGGTTGGTTGTTTTCACTTAATAAATTTTCACTGGTTTACCTGAACTACCCAGAGTCTATTTTCTGGAGAGGTGTGGGATTATGAAATTAACCATCATAATTATAGCTGTCTTTGATGATTTCAACAGTATGGACGAAGAGGGACAGTGCTTGGAGATTTTATTATCCTCTCTTTGATGTTTTGGTCTTTTTTTTGTTTATTGTTTTGTTTGTGTGTGTGTATTTTTGTTTGTTTGGGGTTTTTTTGTTTGTGTTTTGGTTTCATTTGTTTGTTTTTGTTTGCTTTTAAACCCTTTGTAAGTACTACATTCATACAAGCCTAGCATGTGCTGCGAGTGGCAGACAGGCAGGTTGTAAAAACCCTCTAGTTTTGAGGACTTCCTAGGCTGGTAGTGGAATCATCAGGTAGCTTTTTTAGAATTCTGAGTAGGGTGGATTGAAAAGTCAATATGAGCAAATTCTTCTTGCTGTATTCCTTCCATTTATGCCCAAGTGTTGCTGAAACAATAAGGGTGTGTTTCTAGAACTTGTGTTCTAAAAAAAGCCCAAAACGCCTACTAGTAATTGAGCAGAGGAAAATGTGTGCTGCAGCAGTGTTGCCAAGCTTTTGCTGTGTGCCAAGATACTTCTCTGTGGTTTTCATAGTGGCTAAGACAAACAACTGTGAAACTGTGTTTTTCCCCTCCAGGAATTATGTTTGGATAAGGTTAGAAACAGACACACAACCCAACACCAGTTTTTTCAGTGGCTCCTGGTAACTGTGCAATGAGTGCATTTAATCTGACTCTTACTTCTGTGTACCCCAGGCTAAACCTAGACATGTCTCTGGAAAGCAGAGATGAAAGTATCCTTAAGGTATTGGAGTGTTGACTTTTTTTTTTTTAATGCCTTTTCTGTTGGTATCAAGTGTACCTGACTGAGTTTGACTTCACTTAGTGCAGGAAAACAGTAATTTTTGGTTTTACTGTGCTTACAGATGCATTTCAAAGACAGTAGTTTAGTAGAGGGTGGCTCAGTACAGCATTAACTTGAGGGTATGTAAGAAGAGGAAACTGAACCTAGTGTGTAATACTGTTCTAATGTTATGCAGCCATGGTCTGGGAATCTTCATGGTCTAAAATACAGGAGCTAACACTAAAATGACAATTGAAAAAACTGAAACAGCATCACCAACAAAAAAAACCCAAACTGCACACATGTTCCCAAATAGTACAGGGAAAAGCAAAGAACAATCTGGATTTAACTTGGCTTCCTTTGTTCTGTTTCTGCTAGAAAATGCAGTCATCTTCCTTACTGTTTTCCATGGACAATGATTCAGTCAAAATGCCTATAGAGAATACAAGACTTCATTGTTGCTAAAAAGTGAATGTTGTTTAGCTAATTATAGTCACTGCTGTTTTCAAAAACAGTAGAATGAGAAAAGGTTAGAAAACATGAGAATAAGTTATGCAGCTGAAAGGCACATCTGTGATGTGTGAATTAGTCCTACTCCTGGTTGCAGAGGATCCCTTCCCTGTGGGCATAGCAGCGAAGGTTTATGGAAAGGGCAACTGTTTCTCTGTCACTGCTGCCCCCCTTCCAAGTTTTTGAGAAGTTTTGTGTACATTGGTCAATCTTATATCACACAGGAGTGACTCTGTAGCCTCTTAGCTTGATTATGTAGTGTTAACAGTCATTTGAAAGAGCAGCTGGCAATGGCTAGCAGCAAATCCTGTTAAGGGTGTCCATATTCCCTTCTGATGTGACTGCTCTTATAGTGGGAGCAATAAATGGTCATGTTCACTGGCAAGAGATCAGGCAGGATTTCTGCTGAACAGAGATGCACACAAATGGCTTGGTGCAGAGATCTATAAAGCTTCACTGGGATGCACAATGTCTCTGGCATAAGCTGCCTATTTCCTGTTCAGTCTAAGATTGCTGTTTAATGGTTCAGCTTATTTTTTTTTTCTTGCAGCTCAGCTGATACTTTGTCCCAAACGGATTGTTTCCCAGCATTATATGAAACATGCTCAGTGCAGCAGGGCAAGCCTGTACCAGAAGGAGGAGGCTGAGAATACCCTATTGATCATTTAGCCCATTTCCTTGCTAGATAGACTGTACATTTTTAGGGCCTGCCTTGGTAGTGTGCTGAGACAAAAGGGTGAGAGAACTTCCACTTCCTATTTGTAGGTGACTATTCTATGGAATTAGAAACAAACAGCATCATTGCTTTTGTTGATGATCTGTGTAAGAAATGCAGGGAGATCATTCAACTTTTCTTCCCAAGTCATGATAAAAGCAAGGTTGATACTGCAGAATGTATCTGGTATGTATTGAGCTCTAATATTTACTTGTGGAATGGATTGAGTCCTTTATGAAGCAGCTGTGATTCTACCTTGAGAGACTTTGATTAGATGATTAGATGATTAGATGATTGCTTTCATACAGGTATATCAACTGTGAACACCCACTGCCCAAGCCAATGGGAGTTTTTCTTATGGTGTTACTTCGTGTGGGAGACTCATTTCAAATACCATAGTATGACAATTTTTTTTTTTCTAAATATTAGTTCTAGTAAATCTCCACAACAAAAATTCCAGCATCCCCATATGTAAATACATTCGGTACGTACCTTGGTTTCATTCTCCTTTTCTGTTTGCACTTTTAAAATGGTGAATACTTAGGGATATCTGTCACCTTTCTCAAACAAATACTTAGGCACATGAAAAAGCAACAATCTTCATCTTTTGAACAATCGAATCTTTTTACCTCTGTATTGCAGCTAATCATATTTTTCTTGTGCTGAATCTGTTTCACTTCACTTGATTTTTATAATAAATAGAATTCATCTATACCAGGGTCTGCAAGGAAGCATCAGAAGGACCAGGTAGGCATCTAAAATTTCTTGTGGTGTTTTAGCCCCCAAGGCACAAGTCACCCTACCTGTATTTTTTCTTTCTCCCACATGGTCTCCAGTGCCATGTAAGGTGGCTACCTGGATAACATCCTCAATGGCTGAAGGTGGGTGTTTTTCATGTGTGTGACGTGGTGACTCGGGAAGGATTGATGCCAATCTTCTGTGCCTTCTCTGTGGAATTCAACCTTCTGAAAGTCAGGCACGTTTTTGATCACTTTTATTATACAACCAGACACTAGAATATAATAGTCTGGAATATTTTCTTTCTTTTCTTTTGAAGGTTGTTTGTTTGTTTGTTTTTTTTGGGGGGGGGGAAGAGTTTGGGGGTTTTTTTGTTTGTTTGTTTGTTTTTTTCTTTTTTCTTTTTGTTTTCAAGATGCCTGATGCAGAAAGAGTGCTTGGTTGCTTTTATTACATCAAAACCTGATTACAGTAATTTTATGTACAGCAACCTCCCTGATGAGCATATACTGCATCCTTAGATGCCTTTGAAGACTTCTGCTGGGGTTAGGTATCCGTACTAAGTCATTTCAGAAAGCAATTTCTCTGAAAAAGTAGCTAGTTTCCTCTACAGTAATATCCTAAGTGTGGTGGTGTATTCTGCCCTTTGATCTTTTAGTTTTGCATTTTGTAACCAAAATGTCTTTTTCTCCTCATTTCTACCACTTCAAAAGATGGTAGGCCACAGCCTGCTTTAATCTGCAAGGACTTCAGCACCATGCAAATATTACCAGTGTCCTCTACTGCACATGAGAGAAATGTGTGTTGCATTCTGCATTTTTCTCATGCTCTAGAGACTCTCTGTTTATGTTTCTCTCTGTTGGGACAGTGCTCTGAAATCAGAATTTAATGAATTTGCATATGAACCTGTACTGAGTTTTCAAAATGTATTCTTCTGGTTTTCAGTGATTATGGAGCACTGTGTATAGTCCTGGATTTTTTATAACTTTTAAATTTGCAACAGTAACCAGAGCTTTAAATGAGTGGTGGATGGAGGTCTGGAGTACATCCTAACAGTGTTCCTGGGTTCACTTCACATGCCTGGGTTTCCTCATAAGGAAACATGCAGGGATACCATGGCACTGGGCACCCTTAGCCGATCTGAAACAGAGCTTCTGCTTTAACTTCCTTCCTACGAAGACTTAATGCATTAGTGGGGACAACACTGATCAGTGTTACCTCCTGTTAAAATTGTGAGGAAATGATTGCCCTCAGAACAAGCCACTTTGGGTGTGCCTCAGCTCTGTGTTAGAATTGGTGGGGGCCTGGAAGGGCTGGCTTTATTTTCATTTGAATCTGCCACTGAACACACTGCCTTTTTTATTCTTGGAGTCTGCATAGAACAGGGATAATGCTCTACCTCTAATGATAGTCACACTATGAGTGGGGGTCTCTTCACAAAGTTTTGGAAAGAACTCCATTGATTGTGTACACTGGAATCCTGTGGGTTCACAGTCTGACTGTCTCACAGTAGAGAACAAACAGGTGAGAGTGGTGGAGTCAGTGAACTGAAACATAACCTCACTAAGGGCTGCTCACTACCTTCAGGGAAATTCTGGAAAAGGTAAGGGAACCTGCTCTGCTTCACAGAGTTGCCTTTCTAGTGGAGCCAGTAGAATGGAGATGAGCAGGATAGGTTGGAAATGACTTTGTTTGATATAGAAACGCACAGTGGCATGATGTAAAGCTTACATAGTGTCTTCTCAGAGTTGGATCAGTCCCTGTGTATTTAACATGAGTTAAAAAGGCAGGAGAAGTGTTATTGCACCTGGAAAAGCCTGAGTCCATAATATGCTCTCATGTCCAGGCTCTCTCATTTTTTTTTACTGAAAAAAAAAATGGTATAAATTGTACCCAGTAAAAAAGCAGAATGGAACAAGAGAAAAACAAGGCCAAGTCCACCATCTGCAGTCACCTTTCCTTAGTGTTGTTTTCCTAAAGCTAATGAGCACTGCTCATATTATTGTGTGATTATAGCTACTTCTTCTCTTCTGGAGACCCAAGTCCCTGCGAAAAGTCTCTCAGTCCTAACCAAAACCAGATAAACAGCAACACTATTCCAGTTCACTGAGTGTGACTGACATGGTATTTGAAATCACCACTCAGCCCAGACAGTCAGGAGGGGTAGCTCATACTTCAGGCTGCAAAAAAACCCCACCTCATTACAGCAAGTCTGATCTGTTCTCAGGGAAAAAAAAAAAAAAAATCTATAGTGGTATCACAAAGATTGGTTTCCAAATGAAAAATTGAGGTTTGACATGAACCTTAGGTCTTTTTATCTTTTGTGACAAGTTCGTAAAGCAAAAGTGGCCCTTGCAGTCTGTGCTGGAGGCACTAGATGGCAGTGGAAGCATGGCTTAGAAAATAACTGTCTTACTGGCTTTGGGGCCAGCTTCCCTGAGCCATGAAAAACAAGGAATGAAGGCAGCTTTGCTTGAGAAGAAAGATAAGGCTGAGACTACGGGCGGCCTTCTGTGCACTAAACTCAAAGCTTCCCTTACAAGGAATACTAATTCCTCCTTTAATAATTTTGCCTCTCTTTAAAGCAGATTAACCTATAAAACCCCAAATGCTTTGTAAAGCATCTATTACGTACAGAGGCTTGTCTGGATCAAAAAAAATTTCTTCATCATTAAATGAAGAAAAAAACAATTTCCAATTGCCGCCAGTGGCACAGCTTTTGTGTGAGTCTTGGTAATTTTTAACTCGCATTCAAGCTAAGAAAGGATGTGCTGTGATTATTTTTAGAGTACAATGAGCTTGCTCTTCATTGCTACAGCCTGTATCCGACATGCCACAGCCCCACTACCAGAAGGTCTCCCTGTGAGCAGAGTGCAGCTGTGTGTGCTCTGAGACTGGGAGAGCTGTACTCGTGCACAGGTGGGATCATAGGGTGAAACCCCAGACTTGAGCAAAGGAGAATGCTGTGCAGGAGCTTTTTACAGTGTACAGCTGCAAGATGGTTATTTCCCAGCAGTTTGAAGTTTTCTGAGGTGTGGGGCTCATGTTTTCTGCTGAAGTTTTAAAATATGAAATTGATAGCTTGGGCAGCTGCAAGGGGTGGAGACACTGTGAGAAAGAAGCAGCATATTTGTCTGAGAGGAATTTTCATCCAGCTTGGACTTGAGCAAGGCTCAAAGGGGTCTGGAGACAAGGAAAGGCAGTAGCCCTGTAAATATTTGAAGGGGGGACACAAAGGTCATGTCAGAAATTGGAACTAGCTGTCTTTGGGATGATCGAGAAATTTATGAAAAGGAGATCAACAGTGTGAAAGCAAGGGAGGATGGGTTTGTCCATTATCAAGTGTCTCAGAACATCATAATCTGAAATATGGGAGAGGTAAATGAGCAGTGATTACCGGGAAAGCAATTCACTCCCTCATGCCAGGTTTTCAAAAGCTTTATGTGCTGTAGGTTAATAGCCAGCTATTTGCTTTCAACTCTGGATTAGGCCCCAGGCTTTCTGAGGTGATGTCCTTCCCTGTCCCTCACAGACCCCCACGGTCAGGCAGCTTAACTCTGCACATCAGTATGGGCTATCTCAGCTCAGCCTCTCCAGCAACACATTACTCAAGGAAATCCTTAGTTATGGGTTCCCTGTTTTTCTTTCTGTACCTTTTGCATTATCCTAGAAAGAGCCTGCCTGGGTGTATGCAGGGACTAGGAAGAAGATGGTCTTTGTGTAAATTAAAACAAAGATACAAGATCCTGACATGAAAAAGTATTACTATGCCTTATCTTCTGGAAAACAAAGTGAGAAATGTTTCTGGCTTTGACAGAGATTTTTGCAATACCAAGAGGATGTGTGAAACTGAAGTGGGGACTGTTCTGCAGTCCTGCTTTTATGTAAGGCATCCATGAGGTTTGTTTCTTTGAAGGATGGGTATATCATTGTGGGATGGGGAGAATGCACAACGCAAGGAACTTGGTGCTTATTTGTCTTATGTGGCTCCTAAGACCAGTACTTCATGTGAATTTCTGTGGGAGAAGAAGATAGTTTTCTGTGGGAGTGTCATGCCCCTTTGTCTAATGAGAGGCAATGTCTTTTTTGAAAAACTTCAGACATTTTGATTATTGGTTTATAATCTTAATACTGGCTGTGTATTTTTTTTTGTTTGTTTTCTTTATGAAATTCTTATTGCTGGTTATTTTTACAGGCCTTTAGGTGCTCTGTGCTCCTGGGTCATGGCTCTTTTCCTTGTTTGCTCTGACAGAAAGCAATCTTCAGGAACATCTCAGGTTTTCATTTTGCTTTTCCTTGCTATAACTTAAGTCTCTTGTGCAAAAGTGAGAAAGAAATGTGATTACTGAACTTTGACAGGTTTTCCCTTTCACCCACAGTGCTTTGAAGAAAAATTGCTTACTAAAAACAAGCTTGGATAAGTGAAGGATATGCAAGAAACTGAAGGAGAGATCCCAAGATATCATGTCACCTGTTAAGGACAGTGGTTATTTGCAAGTATCTTCGGAGCAGGTGAGTAACAGGGCCCTGTGTCAGCCAGCAGGATAACACCAGGATGACTGTGCTTTGTATAACCAGTGCAGGCATGCAGCTCGGCAGCCTGTTAGCAATGTTTTGAGTAATTTTGAAAAGCTGCTTCTGCATTATTTAGTGAGTGAGTTTTTTAAGACAGAGCCTTTAGCTCCTGAGAGAGATGGAAGAGCCTGGGTGAGATGCTGTTGTAAATCTGTTCTTGCCAGTTGCTGGTGAGAGCTCCTGCTGCTGTGTTCCCCATCAGTAATGAAAATCCAGCTGTTTGGGTGCTGGTGCGTGCTTGGGCTGCTGGTGCTGTAATGCAGAACACAGAGTTGTGAAGCTGAGGAGGAGGAGGAGTTCTGGTGAGAGAACAGATGCCGGTGCCTCAGAGGGCCATGTGCAGCGCCCAGCAGAGCACAGGATTCTGAGGGCTGTCATGTGAAAAACACCACACCAAGAGCAGGGTTTGTGTCAGCCTCTGGGCCAAAGGAGTCAGGTGGGGTTCCTGGGAGTAGCTGGCTGAGGAGCAACCCTCTGCTAGCTGTGGGATGTTTGAAGTGAGGCAATGGAGCTAACTCCCAGGGAGACTGAAGACAGGATGACCTTCAGCAGGAGCTGAGTGTAGTGAGCCCTTCTGCAGATCAGTTCCATGGTTTCTGGTTAGGCTTCATTTGTGCCATCTGTCCTTACAACTCACTTGGTGAAGAAATCAGATTGAGAAGCCATGCTAGTTCACAAAAAAATGTGGAAAAGTGAGATAAAAGACCTAATAATTTTCCCAGATTTTCTTAGGCTTGAGGAGCATAAGAACTTAAAAAGAAGAATCTTTTTCAATATGATTCTTTGTTGAATCCACTTGGTCAATGTGGCACATCTCCCTGTCTTCGGTTCAGCCAAAAGCATCAAAACAAAGTGACTTCAGGCATGACTTCCTATGAGTATTTCATAGTAGACATGGGCAGCATTTAAAAATTCTGATTTTAAAAGTACATAATACCATTCAAGAGCAGAGCAGGATTTTTTGGATAGAGTAAAGCAGAACTCACACCAGAGCAACACACAACCTGGGTGTTCTCTGGACCCTTGTTCTCTGTGCTTTACTCCTGGAAATTAAACTGACAGTCTGTTTTACCATAATGTTGAGGCTGATTGCTATTTTGGGGGTATACATGAGGCTTGACTCAGGACTCAGCCTCATCTTATGCTAGTTTACAACTGTTGTCAGATGAGTTATGATATTTGAGATGAGCTGTTGTAAAAACATATGTATGTTCTTAGCTGGCAACAAATTTTAGTATTTTAATGATGCTTAAGACAGCTCCAGCATAGAGAAGGCACCCTATTAAAAACAGTAAATCAAGCTCTGCAAGCATGATAGCTGAATTAGAGTTTGAGCTGTTCCAACGTCGTTGCATTCTGCTTTGTTGCTGATGTGTACACACACAAACATATAAACTATTTGCAGTTATAGTTTTGCAATTCAGTGTGTTGCTCACAGCAACAATACATTTTAAGCAAACAGCACAATATTGGATCAGCTATCACCAATAAAGCTAGATTTGCTTCATAAAATCCTCCTCAGAACATTCCTTCTTTTCCAAACTGAGTGCCTTATAAGCCACAATTGGAAGAAGCATCTTGTAGAAAGACTAAATACCTGAATAATGGCAAAATATATTTCCCATTTACCACTGTCTGATACGGATTAGGGGAGGGGGAGGGAGGTCAAGTAGCAGGGGGTAAAAACTCTTTTTCCTGGTTCTGCATTGAATGATTGTGGCAGTATCCATATCTTAATAGTCTGGACAAAGGAGAAATCTCAGGTACTCTGACACGAGAAGGCATCTTGAACCAACCTTAAATTCTTCTTTTATGGAATATTAATGTTAAACATCAACCCTAGCTTAGTCTGACAGATGAGGTTTAGCTTATGAGCTCTCTACTCTCCATGTCAGAGATCTAAAGCCATGTTATCTCTGGCTTCAGAACAAGCTCAGTAGCTACTTCTCCCCTTTCAGCTTCTCATATTCTCTCTGCGTCTCAGACTACAGGTAAACAAAGTCCTTCCATCTTTTCCCTTTCAACTACACAAGGCAACACTGCTTAAAATTCTAGTCTTTTATATTCCGTGAGCCCCTGGGAAGTCAATAAATGCCAAAGAAATGTTGGATTATTTATGCATTTATTAGATCTATGCTACATTTCTGAGAAGGCCTTGTGGCATTTGGTCATCACACTCTTAAAAGACATATCACAGGGTAACAGCACTGTGATATATCAAAAAAATTTAGGTGTTTCTCACACTACAATGAATCTGTATTATTCTTGAGACATTACTGTTGGAAAAGCACTTGCTGCTTCATTATATCTGTTGCCAAATGACTTGACTTTATTTATTTTTTGTGTGCTTTTTTTGAGGATTCATAAGCAAATTTTAGTGCAAGAAGGAACCAGGCTGGTCTTAGAATTTGTGGATTTCACAGAATAATTTTTCTGAACCAGTTTCCAGTCATGAGTGCTCTCTCATAGCAAAGGCAAAAAAGAAGATTTTCATCAGGATGATGACCTTAAAACTTTTGGTAGGATTCAGGAAAAGATTTATGGCTCTAGCATTGGTGATAGCAGCTTTCTGGCTGCATGGTTGGTACCCTGTGATGAATTGCAGTCCCCACTTACACAGTTTGACCAGGCATACTCTGGCACTCAGCTTTGGCTAGTTACAGATAGGGTCGGTACTGCCTTCCCCACTGAGTTTGAATCAAATGATGCAGACAGCATTTTTCTCAAATCTGGATGTCCCACCCATGGATGTGATAAGCCCTCTGTTGTCATACCCTTCTGTAGTCTCTCTGAAAATCACACAGCATCAACTTTGAAATAGGATTTATTTGTAGAGACTAGAGACTCCCACCATGATGGCAGAGGATCCTAGGAGCCCCCTTCTCCCCCTCCCACTGCACCCTACCCCATAATTTCTGTTTGTCCCTTGTTTTGACTGTGTGATGTATTTTAGAATTCAGCTGAATTTGTGTTATCGCTCATCTTTTGATTTGGATGACAATAGCAAACAGTCTCCATTAGTGATGTTACTAATGGAAAGTCAGAACCTGTAGTGTCCATGGTCTGCACTAAGCTTTCAGAACAGTGTTACAAGGCAAGGGACTACACAGAAACGGAAATGTGTGGTTTGTGTAAAATAAAAAGCCACTCTCCAAAGCTTTCTGATGAGCAGAAAGATGTGAGTCATGAGTTGCGTGCTCGTGCTGTGCTTGAGAAGATTGGCCACAGACACTATTGACTAATTCTTTTCCTTTAATGAAAAGCTAATATGTGATTGTTATTATCCCAGCAGTAGAAACTGCTTTCTAAGTCTTATCTACATTCAGTAAACACCCAATATGTGGCTTATCATCCATAAAGGGACAAAATGTTATGCCTTATGCCTGGATTCAAACCAGTAGTTCATGGGCATTTGAATACTTCAAATACATTGTACACAGACTACTGAGCCATGTCTTTTGAAATCCATCATCTGCTGCGGTGTGATAGTTAAAGCTGGTAAACTGGTAATGCTTATTTAATGAATTCTAATAACTTGTTTTTATGAGTAATCTCTCAGGAGGCTCCATTCTCTTTATGCATTTTTCCATCGATCTGTTTACGTGAACAGCTTTCACTCTGTTATTTACAAATTACTCTCAGATTGTGTTGTTCTCCATTTGGAAAGTGCTGACAGTCGAGTGGACAAGATGAGGTCTTTGATCAGATAATCGATGTCCAGATCATTCATGACTAACAGGAAGTAGATCAGAGGCCTTTCAAAATGGTCCCATGGATATTACTGGCCATTGACATGTGTGGTGACATGTTTTTTCTCCCAAATCACCCATGTACACATAATTTTTGACTATTTTTATAAAAATAAGAAAAGCTGACATCATGCTAAAAAGTAGATCAAATATCAGCTAATAGTTTATTGTTGTTTTGTTGTTTTTAAGCCTTCTGGACATGTTTTTGTTACTTTGTAGGCCAGGCAGGGACACAAGAACAGATTGCCCAGGTGATTCTGCAATAAGACATGGTGTAAGTTACATCTGAGGCAGCAAGGAAGAGAAATGTAAAAGTGAATAAAGGTTACCTCCAAGATATTAAATACAGGCAGATCCACATCTTGATGGAGTACTCACTTAGATGGAAACATGTTCACCTAAGTGTACATAAAATATTACTACTTTTTTAATGGTCAATTTAGCAGTAAGCCCAAGAATTCCAAGGTCAATTATTTGTATTTTTCATTACTGTAGATAATAAATAATATGGCTGCCAATGTCATTGGGGTACCATTTCACTGAGTATGAAGGTAGAGTGCTATAGTACCTGCAAGGAGGTGATAATTTCTGGCAACACAAGATTGCAGTCAGCTGGGAAAGGAGTTTATTACTGACAGAATTTTTACTATGCTGGCTGTAAGTTTATTAAGCAGTATACTGCATAATTTCTGTCAGCATATTGTGTCATTTTCTGAGCTATATAATAATATTACTTTGAACTTCTAAGTGCCTTCCATTTCTGTAGCTTCCTAAAAAGTTATACCCATCTTAATTGCCATGGCACCTCAGAGAGGCAAAGAAATATTTTCTTCCTCCTGGGAGATCAATACTACTTTTAGCAGTGAAAGTGAAGTGAAATGAAAGGCTCAAAATCAAGCTAAAGGTTTGTCAGGACTGGGCTTGCAAAGGAAGCAGCATCCTGTGTCTTAGCTGTTGGATTGACAGGTCTCAAAGCAGCTGGACTTGGCCACAGACTTAAGGCCAACACTTAAGTAAATTCCTTTTGCTTCACTTCTGCAGATGTGACTATTTCCTGCTCCTAGTCTTGGCTTTTGTAGAAATGGGTTCTTTGGGGTAGTAAGCTTTCTGGAGTGTGCTCTGCCCAGTGAAATGTCTGGGTTTTTTCAACACTAGTCACCAAAACACCCCTCCCCAGAATAACAATGTATATTTACAGGAGTGTCATTTTTCCTTAGACAGTGATAAAATGGCTTTCCTTGCATAGTGCAGCACACCCACAGTTTCTCCTGTGACAGCTGGTTGAGTCATCTGAGGGAGAAAGCAGGTGCCTTTTGCTATCTCAGAACATGCCTAGAGCACCATCACTTGGGCACCCTCAGTCACAAGATCTTGGACAGGAAGCCTCTGAGGGAAAACCAGGATGCTGTAGGCCACTGAGTGGGAGATTTCCCTCACTGGCCTATGTACCAGCCAAAGGTACACAGAGATGTTAGGGTACAAGGTACCTCCTCAAAAACTGTCTGTCAGATTTGGTATTAGATAAGTTCTCATGATATGTAGGACTTGATTAGTCAGTGTCAGGCTTTCCGACACTCAGGCTCTGAGACCTGTAACCTGTAATAATGTTCACTGTGCTCTGTCTACCTACTCTGATTCTTGATCATGGGTACACAATCTTCCTCATCATTTTCTCTGTGGTGTGGATGTGTTCCAGTAATGGGTGTGGTGATCAGGGTCTCTTTCATACAGAGTACTAAATATATATATATCATACAAGTATGATATGCACTAAATTCTTTGTGAAGCTTCATTCCAAACTACAGAAACAACCCACCCACTTTAGAGTGAAACAATCTCACTTTCTCTCCATGACAGAGCAGGTGGCTCAGGACAGTGGGAGAAAAATAATGTCCGCCTTCTCTATCCTTCTTATCCTTTTGCTATAGAACCTTTACGTCTGTTATTTATTTAGCCAGGACTGTAAGGATGAGCTGCAGAATAAGGTTTCTCCTCTTTTTCATCTCTCTATCTGAGCGCAGAAATGAAAGGCTTTTATCAAAAAAAGAAAAGAAGCTGCATTTTCCTTTTTTTTTTTTTTTTTCATCCCTGTCAATTCTGGGAACGTTAAGATTAGGTTTTCTGTTTTGGCTGGAGATCTCCTTCAAAAAAAGTGCTAAGGAGGGGATGAGCAGGGATCTAGATGTTCTAGAACAGTCAATTGAAGAGGTAAGGTCTCGTTCTCTAATAAAGATTTCTTCACTTTCAGGATTTCTTCATCAAGACAATTTTCTCAAGAGTGTTTTCAGCCTCCCTTTTACAGGAGCTGAGCAGCAGTTGCTGTTCTGCTCTGTAATATCAGAGTGATAGGGAAATCTCGAGAACTTTAAAAAACTTGGTCAAATTTGATTCAGGAAATATTTGTAGAATTAATTAAATGTATAGACCGAGCATTCACAACTCGTGGATTTGAGGAAGAGATTTGGGATTAAGAGCACCTCAGTCCTTGTCAAGCTTTAACAACTCTATTTCATCAGACTGATGCCTTGAACTTTTGTCTCCTTTAGTTTGTCTATTCTGCCTCTTTATCTATTTTTATTCTAAATAGGACTATTGAAAAACCTGTAGGAATTTTTTTTATTATTATTATTTTCGATAGGTCTTGTAAAAGCAGTACATGTGTTTTATATTGACAGAAGAGAGGGGAAAAGTCACTGGGACTTGGTGTTACTCATCAAAACAAGGAAAAGAAGTAAATCCCAGAGAGAGTTATTCCATTCAATAGTCTTGTTTTTTACAGAAGACTGAATTCAGCAGCCTTGCAAAGGGGGAAATACCTCTTGGCTGACCACAAGTGGAAAAAGTGAGGGAAGGAAATTAAAACTGAGGATAAAACACCTACATTGATGAGAAAGAGGTTAAGTAATGTTCTTCTTTTCAATTACGTTAGAGCAGTAAGTACTGAAGCCTGCTCCTTAGCTGAGGCTATAAAATGCCACATTTATTGTGCCATTTTTCTTTCAAATATTTGCCCAATGGGCTTGTGAAACATTTAGCTCTCACTGCCTGAAATTCCCACTGGCTGTCCCAAAGAAGGCTTCTCTTCTCAGCTTTATACTCAGAAATGTCAAATACACACCTGCCAGCTCTCTGTCTATTATAACAATGCTCAGTACTAACCTTTTTCACATACTCCTTGTGAAGAGAAACGTTATGTGCTACTCACCCTCCTGCTGACCATTAAATCTGAGATCTCTGGGTTCATTGCCAGACAGCCCTCTGGGTCCGTCTGTCCTGGTGTCTTACTCCTCACTGTCCTCTCCAGCCCCCCAAGCTGTTATTAACTCAGTTTTTCTCCACAAAATGAGCATGTGACAGCTCAGTTTTATTTCAAGGCCTGAGCTATTGCTTTATTAATCAAACAGTAACTATTTGCCATATATGTAGTACTTGTCTAAGCCAATCACCATCAGCCTTCCATCACCTTTCTTGCCCCAAAGTATCCCCAAAGTGTCACATTTTGCTTTGCTAGTCACAAGGTATCAAAGCTTCATGTTCTGATACTTGGGGGCCTCAAACAAAAGTAAATTTCCTTACTGGTCTGTCTCCCTTTTACAGGTGTGCATCCTTTGATGTCAAAAGGTTGTCTTGGGGGATTCATACTTAATTCAGCTATTGAGATGTAAACTGTTGTTGCTTTTTGCAAGCGATGCCTTGGACTTTCTGAGAGTTTCTACACAAATGACAATGTGTTTCCACAACACTCTGCATGACATGCTAACTGCTATACAGGATATGTGTTCTGTGTCTTCAATATATTCCCAGCTCTATTAAGAACTGGTAATCAGTTTCACAGTAAAGATACATGTTCTTTCTGCTGATATTTTCACTTGTTGTGGGCTATAGGCTGGCAGAATATTTTCCTTTAGCCTGTAACTGGTGACTTCTGTTTGCTGAATAATAACTGACTGAATTCAGACAACCCAATGAAGTAAAAAGCAAAGAGCTGTGAGCCTTGCATTGCCTTCTTTGTGTGTTACTTGATGGTTTTCCTGGTCTGATAATTATCTAATGCAGTAATAGAGAAAAGGTCAGAGTTATTGTGAGGCTGCTTCTGAACGTAATTTTTCAGCTCATTTTTGGCATGTCATGTATATAATATCCCAGAGATGAATATTTGCATTTCATTGCGATGATTTAGGAGGATTTTTTTTTTTTTTTTTTTGCCTGTGCTTCAAATTGCCTTCAGTGCTCTCTGCAAAATGTGCTTTGCAGCAATTCAATGTACTTTCTGAGTGCATTTTAGAAATTTGATTTTTTTCTTCCCCTTCGCTTCTGGTGTCAGTCTGGTGTAGGGGTAGCACAAAGGAGGTTGGAGAGTAGGAAAGGAGTATGCAGAAGATTTGTAACTTAATAAGAATAAAGAATGTAGTTCAGTTTATAATTTCATCCAAAAGCATTGCTTCTCTCCAGAGATTAATGTTCAGAGGTTTTTTAACCTGTGTGCTTGTATATGCTCACAGTGAATTATTATTATTATTAAATCTAAAGAGAGGAGGAAGTGCTGGGGAGGAAAGACAGTGTTTCCCTGACTTCCCCAGATCCCTGCAAATATGAAGAAGCTTGTAGGACAGCATAAAGCATGAGAGGTGCTCAGAGGTGCTTGTTTTGATAGTGCTTGCAGTGTTTTTGTCTCAGAAGCAGTGTTAGTATGCAGGGCAAACCATACATCTGGTTTTACTCATCTTGCCTGAGAGCCAGTTCAGTGCCTTGTGGGGAATGGTTTAGAATAGTGGTGGTGGTAACAGCTTTTATAAATTAAAGATAGGGTTTAAAATTATCTTCAGGGACATCTGTATGCCAGCATGTGCCACTTTGGATTCAGGCAATGGACTCATTTCCAGAGTGGTGAGCACACACATAGGGCTGTGAAGACAGGAAGTGCTTTAGGGGGTTGCATCTTTTTGCAGACAGATCTTATATCATCTGTCTAAAGTGTGGGCACCACTGGTTCCACAATTCAGGAGTTTGGAGCCTTAAGCCTGACAGTATTTTAGAGGCATTTGGAAAATACCCTTAATGATTTAACTTTTTATCAGCCCTGAATTGGTTAGAGAGTTGGACTAGATGATTATTGTAGGTAGCTTCCAAATGAAGTATTCTATTATAGTCTGAGGTCCCTTCCAACTGAAGCAATCTATTCTAGTCTAGTCTAGTCTAGTCTATTCTCTCTCTATGGCTCTAAATAAATAATCTCATAGTTTTTCTTTATTTAAAGAGTTCTCATGTGGCTCTCTCTCCATCAGATGAATTGTTTTATGTAATAGTTCAAGAAAAGAGTCCAGAGAGGGGTTTTTTATGAATCATTATATCCATTGACAGTAGAAACAGTTACTATCCTTAAAATCTGTAGTCTAAATAGCAAATTCAGTCTTTTTAAGAGCTAGTCTCTTTCTTCAGTTGGAGTGTTTGGTAATCCCAGTCCTAACTAAAGAGGTAAGAGATCTTCTGCTTATTATTAGTGTAAATTGTATGTTTGCAAAGAAATAAGTGAATGTAATTGAAAAGCAATGAGAATAATCAAAAGCCTAGAGAAGCATGGGTTGTGAGGAAAAAAGAAATTAACGTGTGTCTGTTTGATTTTCTAATATGTATAAAAGACTGCTGCAGGAGGAAGGCAATAATTCATTTTCCATGCCCAGGGCGCAAGTAATTATGGCTTTAAACTGCAGTTCTGAATCTCTCTGAGCATTCTCCATCGGCTTGTATTTCTTTCAAGTGACCCATTACTCACCTACTTGGTATTCTCATAAAATGGGCAGCATGCAGTGTGATTCCACCTATGAACTCTCTGTGACTCCCAGACAGGCTGCTGTGGGGCAGCCCTCTGATCTAAGTGCCCAAGTCTGGTGTAGGTTGAGCAGGGAGCCCAACTACAGAGCAGAGGGAGGACTTTAGGTCTGGGACTCCATCATGAGACTGATACAGGAGAGGGCCAAATATGAGCCTGCAAATTAAATCACCATTCAGGATTCTCTCACTTCTGAGAGCTTGACTTTAGCATCTTTCTCTTTCCCTCTTCATGACCTCACTGATAACCATCCTATGGCCCAACCCTAATTATGACAGGTGTACCCCTGTTTAGTGGTCTGTAACAGGTCAGAAAGCAGTTGGGCTCTCTGCTCTGATAGCAATATAAATGTTATCTGTGACTGAGGGAAACCTTATACTATTTTTTAATCTGTTGGACATCCTACTTGGAAGGAGGAGTAATTTTTCAGCTGAAGGAAAACCATGAAAAGGAAATGTTTTGTTGCTGTTTGACTGATTTTCATGCTGATAAATGGAAACAATCAATGGAAGTTACCAGCCTGGGAACATCTTTCTTCCCCTTTTTCCACGTGAAAATACCCAGTCTAAAATGAGATCAGCTTTATTGGGAAACTGAACTAGAATTCAGATATTTGCACTGATATGGTGGTCTACTTCATACTGCTTACAAGACTTGTAAGTATTATCCAGACAGGGCTGTCTGGATAATACTGGTATCACTCTAAGTCTTTGAGAACCTTCTCAGTGTGACAGACTACCTGTTGATTTTTGTAGTCACACCTGCCACATCTGCAATCCTGATTTTGAATCTTTTTATCTTCCACTCAAAAAGGTGGAATTAATTTTGGTTGTGTATTTAGTGGCCCTGCCTGGGTCTACTTCACATTCATCTGGTAACCTTTAGCAACAAAAGCAATGAAGGAAAGGGAACTAAAAATGTGTGACGGTTTCCTTTAGTAATGCCATCCCTAAAATATAGTATTTTCCATAACAATTATTCCATCTGCTGTATGGAAAATAATCTCTTAGGCTGCATTTCCCTCATAAGAATGATACAGATGTAGGTAGCACTTCCTTGGCTGAGGATTTGGCTCACATTGCATTTCCTCTCCATTCCAGTCCCTGGATCTATCCCCATATGGATCACATTCTGGCATGTCTGGCACTGCTGTATGTCTGCTGCTCTCTCCTTTCTCAGTCAAAGGACTGGGGGAAGAGGGGTGTCTGTTCTAAATTATGTTTCTTTTTGCTTTATTCTTGATCTAAATAGGAGGCTGTATTTGTTCAAAATCCAGCAGGAACTAAAGACTCTTTTTGAGTTGCAGAAGAATATCCAGGAGGAATTTAAAGTATAAAGAACTAGGCAGGAGTCTCATCTCCTTTGTCACACTGTGGGTAGTCAAATTTTTGAACTCACTGTTAGCACTTAGAAACTGTGTTTGAACTTGCTGTGCTGTTATACAGATTATGTATCTCACCAAACTGTTGGTTGCTGCTGGTTTCATGCTGTGAGTAACCAAAAGCTTGGTGCAGCCCAATTGCCCACAGTCTTTAGGCCAACCTCTCATTGGGCAGTTACCGGTGAGGTAGAAGAGAGCATCACTGAAGGCTCCTGAAAAACAGCCCTGTGGACTGCAGGCTGAGATTTTCTACAGGCCAGTGCTCTGTCTCTGGTGATTCAGCTGGAGCCTCTCACTGAGAGATCAGGCTCCAGGCTCAGCTGGAGCAGATCAGAGTTCTGCATACAGGGGCTAGAGTAAACAGATGGACATTCATCATGTCCATAGAATCTAACAAACCCAGCCTTCCAGGATTTGCATATAGCTGATGGGAGATTTGAAGCTTAAACCCAGAAAGGTCATGGGGAAAAAGCCCCTTACTTACATACGGTAATATCTTTCCAACACTATATCTTCTAGAACAACTGCTTCCTTGCCTCTTTTTTTTTTTTTTTTTTTTTTTTTTTTTTTTTTTTTTTTTTTTAAGTGAAAGAACTCATTTAGACTGCTTTCAGTCTTCAATTTGCTTCGGGGTTTTTTGTGTTTACTGTAAATATTAAGAAGTTTTGCTCTGTAGTTTGGCCTGTTAAAATGTGGGAATATTATTTTACAATTTTTGCTGCTAACCCCCTGTATTGTTGCTAATCATACTTCTAGCATAAACTGATTGCTTCTTCCTGTAGCCATTCCATTTTCTGTTGCTTACACATTCCTTCTCCCCTGTACAAAAGAAAGATCCTGGACTCATCCTTTTTTCATTAATTTATTTGTGCTTTCTTCTTCATTCCACTTACTCCCAGGTAGTTTAGGTGTGTACACATGCAAGGCTGATACTGCAGCTACAGAGGTTTTTGTATTTCCCAATCAGAATTTGCTACCTTCAGATGAGCACCTTGTTGGTTTTAGACTTGCACTTTTAAGCATCTCTCTGTGTATTTTTGCACAGCCAAAATCTTATTTGCTATTTTCTTTCCTGCTTATCTTGCTGGGTTTGATACAGAATATTGCAAATACTTCTGCTTTCTAGCATGTTTCACTCTGATACAATTGACCATAATATTGATCTATGGAAGTCTGAAATGCTATTGGAAGTGTCCAATGGTCTGTGAATAACAAAGAAAAAGTTGTAAAGGAGGAAACAAATGTTATAAAGCTGAAGTCTGTTATTTATCATCTCATTTAAGTCACAATATGAAGTTGAATCTTCAGTTCTTCAACTCATTTTCTATCATCTTTCAAGTAAAATAGATACTTGAATTAATTTTTTTAGGTTTTCGCTCGTATGTGAATGGATAAGTCTTTCAACTTCTACTATTGCTAAGAATGGGAAACCAGAATGCAGCTTTTTTGCTGATGAAAAGCTGTTTCATTGCAGAGACTTCTGCATCAAAAACAGAGCTTCTATTTGAAATGTGAATCCTCTGCTTCTGCTTCAGTGCCAAAAGCTAATTGCAGCAGTATGTGCAATACCTTGTGTGCCAGAAAGGCAGATGAAGCTTTCTTCAAAGTAATTCAACTTGAAAATCAGAGGTCATCTCACCTGATCTTCTGGACTGATTCTTTCAGATTAATGTAGCACCTGTCAGGAGATTACCAGAAAGCATCAGGTCTCCTTGTATACTCAGGGAAGACACTTCCTTCCCTATAAATGTGGAATATATATTCCATGTTTAGGGTCAGAAACAGAGTAAGTGGGGGGAGCCACCAGTACCTTGATATTTTTGACAAATAAAAGCCATAAACAAGATGAGTTTGTAGGCTTATATTACTTTTTAGTCAAAGGCTATACTTTTTCCCTGTAAAATGTTATTAAAATCATTGCATGAAAAGAAATCTTCCGAATAGTTGCCATAAATTCTGCACAGAAAGATCCACTGGTAGCCAAAAGGTACAAATAACTGTTTAAAAAGAAAAACAAAGGGGAAAACGTTAGCAATAAATCTTTCACACTGTCATACAAAGAAAATGAAACACACTTTTAAGGTCATGACATTTGTCCCACCTCAGAATTGCAGTTGGAAAGAGTTGGTTAGTACCTACTAACTACTGACATCCATAACTCTGGAGGACAGGAATTGTGTGATCCAGTGAAGTCAGCACAGTCTTGAATTTCAAAAAGCCCTAAATTTCAGTGCTCACACTTTTAGATTATTTTAGGACTTGGAGTGATTTATCCTCCTGTCATATTTTCTTGACATAAAAGGAATAAGAATGACTTTTTGGTGATGTTGTAATAATTAGCTTAAAGTTAGTAAAATGCATCTGGAGATAAGGATTAAAAGTACAGGTGATACCTCTTTGGAGAATTAAAGGCAGTTTTATTGCAGTAGCTGTCATTACATCAAAGGAGATCGAAATAGGAATGATCACTTAAACAACTATATAGAAATGCCTTAAAGCTGCCATTTCTGTCTGAATGTACATTCTTTTCCTCTCCTGAAGATACTTGGAGTAATGATTGAGTTGGAATTAAAGGTGTAAGGAACTTTACTAAAAGTCAGTCTTTGAGGAAAACCTGAATAACCTCTCTCTGTAGCCCGATACTGCCATGCTCAGAAGTATTTGCTACAATTCCCTTTTATCAGTTCCTAACTAAGATTATTTACCTTCATCTCATCATCTTCATTTTAAGAAATAATTTCCTGTGTAGCATTATGTCAGTACTTTAGTAATTTCTTTGTAGATTGCAGCCCCTGCAGTTTTTTGGAGTAGTTCTGAATTAATTCTGTAAAAGAAAAGTATCAGCTTGTATTAGCAGAGTCCCATTTTGACGAAATGGGTTTTTTCATGTATTTAATTTTCCATGGATTTCTGTATTGTGTTTCCTTCAAAGTACATTTAAAGTCTGTACATAGTTTATGTGAATCACTGCCAGGATCATTTTCTTTCCCTTCACCATCTTTATTTGTGTAAGAGAAATACAAATGATATTAAGTGAGGCTTTGATATACTGAGAGAGGGAATACAAGAGTAAGTGGTGGCTGCAAAATTAAAGCTGAAAAGTTTGAGGTAAAGTGGACATTTTTGGAGCAAAGGGGATGAGATCTTGCACCCTCCAGAGATGTGATGAGCTCTCCCAATCTGTTCTTCAAGACTGAGTTTGCATCTGAAAGATTTTTTTATTTTTTTTTTAATGTCAAATGACATATTTCTGCAAAGTTCTTCTAGGAAGAGTTGTCCTAACTTGTAGTTTTATGAAATCTAAGTGCTGTAGTGTTTGTCTTGTAAATAAATGAATGCAATAGAAATGAGCACTATTCTTCAAAATTACCATTAAACCCAAGCTGATATTTTTCTAGAAGCTCAGGTAACCTTGAGTTGTGTGTTCATCCCTTTCACTATTAAAAAGCCCTGCATTTTTGTCAGTTGGCTTGATTTCATATTACTTGACAGCAAATTATCTAGAGATTTTAGGTGGTGGATTTTAAAAATTTTTATACCCCAAAGAAAGGAAAATTGTGAAGACTTTTATGTAGAAGAGGAAGAATGTCTAAATGCCAGCTGGAGGTATCCCAAACAGATGCAATCAAGAGGTAGTTGATAGGCTTGGGGATATTTTGTAGGTATACTTGGGAAATATTTTTGAAGGGCAGTTCATTGTGAAGGCAGAATAAAAGAGCACAAAAATTTGCATGTAAAAGAAAGTATTGTGGATACAGGAACTGTCAAATAAACAAACCAGCACATTATGTAATTTTTATGCATGCTCTGTTTTGGAGAAATGCTGCCTGGCAGCTGGGGCTCTTCTATTCCCCCAGTATTTGATAATAGAGAGGGAAAGTGGGCCACTGACTGTCATTGCCTTCTCAAGCATTATGTTGTCAGTCCTTCACAGGCAAAAAAATAATTGTTACAAATTGAGTGTACAGACCTGAACTTCCACCTGCACAGTAAATGGCTGCATGTTTGTGCTGCAGCCAAGACACCCTTATTTGCTGGGAGCAAGTGTTGTGCAGGATTAACATAGTATTAGAGAATGAGAATCTTCTGGGCTGAAAATCCACAGTGTTAAGGGATTTAACTAAAAATAGGGTATTAAGTTTCACAGGGATGCTGCTGCAGTTGTGTTGAACATTATTAAGCAGAAGATCATGTTCTGAGTAATGAGTGCAGGCACTGCTTCACCCCAGCTCTCCAGAGAGCTGAAATGATGTGAACAGAACCTCCTCAGGCTGGGATTGGCTTGGCCAGCTTTTCCTGGGGAATTTTAATAGAGCTCCAGGACTGCCCTGGAACTACGGTGCACACACAATGGTTTTGATAATGTTAGTAGGGAGTAATTAGTTCATACCTGTGTGCTGAGGGGAAATCCCTTTATCAATTACTTTAGGGGTGAAAGTGTGCACACATGTGAATGACAGGGTATTTTGGAGGTTGTTTAGATACTCACATTCAGGAAAGATTCTGTGAATGAATTTGATGAGCATTAACATTAAAAAAAATCAAAAAAACAAACCCAAACCTTTGCAGTGATCTCTGATTTTTACTGGTATTTGTATTATATTTTTGACTTGCTGTGATAAGTAGGCTCAACTGGCAGCTGCAGGTAAGGATTACCTAGTGTGTCCTTATTTTAATCTTTTTTCATTTGGTAAATAGATGCAATCATTTTCATCGTTGCAGCTGCAGTTTTTAGATACTACTCCTGGGCCACAGATAACCTGTGTTTGATAGGTTTAGTGAAAACAAAGTGTGAAACCATGACATTAACAATGTAACATTAGAATCTAGAATCTGGTATTTGATATGAAACTGCATTGAAGAAGGAAAGCTGCTTCCATTTTTCCACTGAAAATATAATTGATTTGAGCCAAGAACTGAGAAGGTGGAAATTCCAGTTTGTCAGTAGGGTGTTTCAATGACCATGTAGTGCTGCCAGGGCAAGGGAACAGGGCTGAGCTGAGTTTTGGAGATGTGATGGTTTAGGGATATAAATAAAGAAAGAAAACTTCCTTGGGCAAAGTTTCAAAAAAAGAATTACAGAGTTTGGAAGCTTCTGGGTAACGTTTAAAGGCACTGTAGTGAGCAAAAGTAGCTGAGCTTCCTCCAAACCACTAGTTCTCCCTGGCTGTTGTTTTAAGCCAATTGCTCAGAAAGAGACACTGGATTGCCTGGAGCCTTCTGTTATTGCTCCACACAATTACTCTAAAGTACCAGAGAGGTTTTTCTTAATAAAATTTTTCATTTGCCATCAGGAACACGCTTGTGCAGAATGTTTCCCTCTCTGATTACAAAATTAAATTGACTTTTGCTTTTCTGTTATAGTTCGTGACAGAAGGAGTGCCAAGGTGTTTGTGAGGGCACCTATTCTGAAGTTTTGGTTTTTTTCTTTAAGACTGTTACGAATTACCATATGAAATGTCTAGAAGTGAAGGATCAAAGTTACATAAGGCAAAAGCAGGAAAATGGTTAATTCATGTGTTGGGTTTTTTAAAAATTCACTCCTCATGTGTGTTTATTGTAATGCTCAGAACTTCTTGTGCCTCAGAAACTGAAGATCTATGGAGCAAAACTTGGGATTTGTCACCTTTAAGGTTGTCTTGTTCTGCAGTCTACAGTTACTAATTAATCATTAACAGCTTGCATTTCTTTGTCTGGATAAAGAATATTTTATTCTGTCTGCTACTCCTGTGAAGCTGTGACCTGAACTGCCTTCTCTACAGCTGAGTTCCTTAACTAGTCATCTTTGCAATGGTATTTTTTTTATCAGTTTATATATTTGATTTGAGCCAAAATATTAATTCTGTTCAGAATAATGAAAAATATTTTGTGTGTGTTACAAATACAGATTAAGGTATTGTTATTGCAGTTATTGTTTACTGCTAACAAAAAATACCATGTTTATATGGGGGTGAAGTTTTATGAACACCAGGAATACCAAAGCAGCTTCCCAAGGCTCAGGATCTGTTGGCACAGGAACTTCTTAATGGAACTTTTTCATTATGTAGTAAAGGATCTTCAAATATTTCAGCAGCAACCAGACTATGAACTTTATTTGCCTGCCATCTTTCCATGTACAAAATCACCTTGGTTTGGGAACTGCACCAACATATTGGCCAAAAGCTTCCCCTGCATTAATTGCCAGAGCTCTGCTGAAGGCAGGGAATGAAAAGTAACAAGTTTGTAGAGGGATTTTTTTATATTTGCATTAAATTAGAATTGTTTAATGGTTAACAGCTGCAGTAAGGGTGGAATAGTTGAGTGTTTTCATGTCCTGCCCTGGAGGAGGCACATGCAGGAGGTGCTGGTGACCCCTCATGTGCCACACTGACACTGCTCCTTCCTTCTCTTGCAGACATTTGGGCCTGGACTTGGTGCCACGGAAGGACTTTGAGGTTGTGGACTCAGATCAGATCAGTGTTTCAGACCTTTATAAAATGGTAAGAAATTCTGTGGGAGATTCCTCTGAGTTTTCATTGTGGGAGGGAAAGAAGGGAAAATTATTTTTATTATTTACTCTTACATGTTTTCTTTTTTGGAATGGTGTCATAAGTTAAAAGCAGTCTTCAGTTGCACCCTGACCACTACAACAGTGTCTCTGGTAACCTGAGCAGTGGCATGCTTTGATACATTTCAATTTCAGTTTACAAAGTAACATAGTGTTAACTCTTGGAATGTTCTCTGTGTCCAGAAAGTCCCTGATAACCACTATTTGATTATTTGAGCAGATTTGGAGATGAAGAATACCTAAGTGAAAAGTCTGAGTTGGTGGTTGCATAGATAATAAACTTCTTTGCCCTGTTGCAAAGACTTTTTGAGCTCTCAAAAAAAGGGGAGAGAGGAGGGAGACCAGTGCCTAAATATCATTTAAGCAAAATTAATCCTTGAACATTAAAACCTTCCCTGTTGTATGTCAGTGCTCCTTAGAAAGCATGGAGTGCCTTTGAGTAAGGATGTTTGGATTTTCAGGTGAAGTAATTTAATTCCTTCACTGGAGTGAGTTCCAAATTCTGTCATTATTAGTCATTTGTACAGTCCTGTTTGTTGAAGTTGTTTTGGCAATGTGATTTGTGCCATTAATGAACTGTAAAGCCACTGGTGCATTTTACAACTTAACTGTTTGGATTCTGTTAGTAGGACTAATACCGATAATTTTGTTGTGGATTGTGATGTAACTGTAAAGAGAGATCCTTACAGCATGTAAAATTCAGGAAAGTGAATAAAAACCCTTCCTCAGATGCTGTTTTATCTAAAAAAAAGCCAAATAAAAAACCCACAGCAATTATTTTATTCAACTTCTTCACTTAATATCTTCCAAAGAAAATAGTTGTTTTGTACATAATGTTGTTACAGTGTCACTTACTTGTAGGAAGCTTTTAATTTCCTGTTTTAAAACAGTTTTGACTTTCAGCTGTTTAGATTAGGTTCAGAGAGCTCCATGGCTTGGTGACGGGTTTTGTCTGCAAGATGTGACTTTTCCTTAAACAAAAGGCATGTTTTGTAAACAAGCTGGGTGCTATTTCTGGTTTGGATTATTTGCACTGTATAACAGTGAGTTTCATGGGAAGAAGTAAGAGTTCTTGCATAAGAAATATGAACATACACCAGTCTATCATGCTGATTTTTAAAGTTTGTTCCTAATTTGCCATGGTCTGAGGAGAGTTTGGTTCCATTACAGCAGAGTTTTCCTTCAGTACAGCATATAATAGCAAATTCCATCAGTGAAGACTCACATGTGAGATTAGTTGCTAACTAAGGATTAGTTTATTACTCTGAGGTTTATTTTGCACATTTTTTTGCTCTGAATGCTTGGAGTACTGCAAATAGGCAATTTTTATTACCAGAGTAGCCTGATTATGTCACCCCTTAGTCCTGTGACTGTCTCTGTGCTGCTCCATCCTGGGCAGGGCTCAGGACAGCACCATTATTCACTTCACACTTCACTGCTGCCAGAGTCTGTAGATGCAAGAGGACAGTGCTGTCTAATCACATCTCTTCACAGACAGGAGGCAATTTCAGGAACCAAAGCAGCTGAAAACCTGTTACTTATTTTTTAACCTAAATTTGATAAAAAATGAAGGAAGGGTATGTTGGTGATTTAGGTTGTTTTAGGGTTATTTTTAACTTGCTTTGGGGATTGGTTTCATTATTTAATAAAAACCCATGGAGAGGATCCTCCTTACTTGTGACAAAATACTTAATGGATTCTCAAATGAGCAGTGAGGTTTTACATTGTAAAATAATCTTGCAGGAATAGTTGTGAGAGCCAGATTACTTTCTTTTATTTTCAGGACTGTAGGATGTTAAATGTAACATAGAAAACACTCATTAGCAAACAGTGGGTGAGGTAACACATAAGACTTTTCTTTCTGTGACAACAGATTTGAGCATTTTTTTTCTCAGTCATTTGACATAGCAGTGCTCTTCTTGATAAATTGTAAGTTGTTAAATTTGAGCCTCTTTTTTAGCTCTCATGTTTCATTGCTAAGTGTGTTTGTGACTGCTGGGTAATGCTGTATTCATCTCTTTGGCAGAGCTGTTGTGCTCTGAGGCCTTGCATATCCTGCTTCTCCACGTTACTCATTCTGAAGCTGAATGCCAGTGGCTGCAGGATGCACAGCCTTTGTCAGGAATTGTTGCTTTGCTCCTGAAGGAAAGCAAATTGCCCTTTCCCTGTGACAACGTTGGTGACTTTAACAAATATGACAGAGCACTTTTTAAAAATACATATTACTTTTGAATGGTGGGAAAGCATGTTTTCAGAATTCTGCCATAGAGCTCAGCCCTGGAGTTGCCACTGGATTGATGTTGTCATTTAGGAACACAAAGTCCTGCAGAATGTCAGGAACACTTGGGTGGCACATTTTAGTAGCAGGCTTACAAGACACAAATGTCTGAAGTTGTTTCACAAATCAGAAATGTTCAAAGCTGGTGATTAATTAGGTTTAGCTTTTCTATAAAGTTATTGAAGTGGGTATGTCTTCAGGACAAGCTCAGGGGGTTCATGAAAGGCACAGCTGTTGGATGTGTAACTGCTCAGCTTAGGCATTTCTTCCAACTGTGTGAGAGAAATGACAGGAGTTCACCAGAGTTTGTAATTAAAAAAAAAATAGAGTACCTACATAAATAGTTTCAAATTAATGCTGCCATCACCTCATAACTGTTTATTCTTTATTCAAATGGTAAGTGTGATTGGTAAGAAGGAATTGTCAAGAAAATAAGAATTCAGTTACCCAAAATTCTACTAGATAAAGAAAACAAATGGACACAAACTGGACAGGAAGATCATGAAATCTTTGTTGTGATTTTCTTGTTTGTTCTTTGTAAAACAAAGCAGATTGATAGAACAGGTTTGTGTATGTTGGGTTCTAGAGGTCAGTAAGTCAGATGAGAATATGAAGACTACAAGCAGTTTGACTGGCTTGGGAATGATGGGATTCACTCACCAGGCATTTTTAGGAAAGAAATGAAGAAGAATAACACTGGAAACTGATATTGGTGGATAAGATATAATGAGAAAGAGGTTTGATGAGAAAATGGAGGTAGGAAGAATTGACAGCTTTTTCAGTAAATTAGGAACAAAACCACAAGATGCTCACTAACAGGCCAAGTTGGATAAATTAAGAATTGTTCATTTCCTCCCGGCATTAGAGGGAAAGGGCAATTGAGATTACCAAGAGCCAGTTTACAAGAACATAATTATAGAGAAGTATAATACAATAGCACAAATGGGTAAATTAGAAAAAAAAATAGACAATGCACAAATTCAAATATAAAAAGTAAATGTGGTCAATTGTATCAAGAAACAGATTTGTATAAATAACCTGATGCTAACTGAGAAGCTAAAGTAAAGTTTTTACACTGGGGAAAACCAACTGGCACATGGGGCAAGGAAATAACATGGCAGTTAATGTCCTTCTTGCCTCACTAAACTCTGGTAAAGTGTTACCTTTATCAAGAAGTATTCAATTCCAGGGGATTTGGAACTATATATATTCCAGTTGGGATCTTTGGAGAAGCCATATCAGACATGTTAGTGATAATCATTGAGAAGATGGTTGCAGAATACCAGCAAAGGGCAAGCCAATTTCACACCTTAAAAATAGGTGGTGGAGGAGGAGCTGGTAATTGTTCTCTCCTTGAAAAAAATGCTGGAAAATAATAATTTAAAAAATTATAATTATTTACATCAAGGACACGAGTAATAGTGAGTGTGAACTTGTCCAGAATAAGCAATTTTTAAAAGTTCCAGAACATAGATAAGTCTAGTGGATAGAGGAGAAGCACCTGATGCCATCTTTAGATTTTGATAAAGGTTTTAAATGTTTGTTTTAATTTAAATTCTCCAAAGGTCATCAGTTCTAGATGGAATTAATGTAAACACAGAGCTAATTAGAAAACCCGTGCTCAGAGGGGAAAAAAGAGAATGGTTGTCAATAGTTTGATTAAATAGGAGGACGGATGAATTAGCTGAATTTCTTAGGGTCATCCTCCATTTTGTAGTCCTTCAAGTTCAATTAAGATGCTGAAATAAGGAGTCTGATACTAAATATACAAAATCCACAAAGTTGGAAATGGTATTTCTGATTCTTTTAGTAGAGGGAAGGATCAGAATTCAAAATAGCATAAAGAAATTGAAGAAATTATATGAAAAATGTAGTATACCAGGGAGAATCATAAATGTAAGGTTTTAACTCCTGCAGTCAATTGTTGCCTCTGAAGTACAGATTGGGACACTACAAGCTTAGGTGGTTCTGTAGAGGAGATTTGAGGTTATAATGGAATCACAAGTTGAATTAATTAATCTTTTCATCCTTATGATGGTTAAGAAAAGAATCAATAGGCCTAGGTTACAATAGAAAGGAATCAGTTTAAGCATCAGAAAACACTTGGATGAGGAAAGATATACACTGAATGTAGTATCTGTTAAAGTTTGCACAACCTTTGCAGACAACTGTCTTTTGGGAAAAATAAAGGTTAAACTAATTTGTTTTTAGAACGGAGATGGATAATTTCTTAACAGTCCCATTTTTATATCACTTTGGAAGGCTTTTCAAGTTGGAGGGGGTCTCAGGGAGGTCTAGGCAAACTTCCTGCCCTCAGTGCAAGGTCAATACTGAATTCAGCCCCGGCTGCTCAGTGCTTTTGTTGGATGTTGAAATTCTTGAAGGGAAAGGATTGGATCAATGTCCTAATGGCTGCCCTGATGGAGTTACATTTTTCCTTCTTGGAGCTTTGGGATATCCCATGTTGTAGTTGATGACCACCAATCTGCTGTGCAGCTCTGTTGAGAGCCTGGCTACCTCTTCATGCTAGGAACTTCACGGTTACAGGAAAGCTACCACAGGTCACCTATAAACCTTCTCTTCTCCAGACTCAAAATGCTGCATTCCCTCCACCCCCCTCAAACACCTTGTGCTGCTTCACTGGCCTTTGATGAATGCAGTATTTCAGCTGTAGTTCACTCAGCACTGAGGAAAAAGGAGTAGATGTTATTCTCAGTCTACTGGCTCCATTCCTGATAAGAAAAACAGTAAATTGTCAAATGTCCCAGCTGCCTAGGTGCTCCCCTGACTTATGTTTGGCTTGCTTTAGTACAACCCTGCCAGTCTGCTGCCCCCATGTAGCATGATCTGGGAATTTAAGACCATGTGTGTCTCAGGACAGACCCCTGAAGAATACACACCATCAGCCACTACCTTTGAAGCCTGAAAATCCTGCTGTTTGTTGGCTTGTTTGACCAAACAGTTTAATCTGCCAATGCAGGTGTAAGTTTACAGCTTGGGTACAGGAATGTTGTGGGAGACCATGCTGAGGGCCTCACTGAGCTGGGGAGAGACAACAGGCACTAATCTTCCCTCATCTACTGATTTGGTGATTTTTCCTCAGAGGAATCACTTGATCCAGCATAATGTCCCCCTGATAAATCCATTTTGGCTATTTTCAGTCACGCTCCCATCCAAGTACCCAAAAATGGCATGTACCCTCTGGGCACTTTGCCTGGCCAGAGGCAAGGGCACATAAATTAACTCAGTCAGTGATTGTATTGTTATAATGTGGTCCTGAAGCATGAAAGCAGAGAGTTTGTCAAATCTAATCTTTTGGTTGTGGAAAAATTTAAAACCTGAGGTTTTTACCACTTACTGTTACAGATTTACCTCAGCGTACACTCTGTAAGCAGCAGTGTTTGCTGAGGAATCTCTTCAGACCACCTCTCATATTTGTGTTGCTTGAGTGTCTCACTTTCTTACTTGGATTTAGAGATTAATTTAATCAGAAGAAGTCAGGACACCTTGAATAGCTTAAATAACTGGTCATTTCTATGCCAGCTCTTTCGGAGTGGTTGCAGGTGATAAAAAGATTAAATAGGCAACTCAGCCAACTTGCAGGCTTTCACATTCAGAAGGTGATGCAATAGTTAGACAAACAGTGGAGCTGGAGATCATTATTTTTCTACTGAGAGTGTGAAAGAGGACATTTTTATAACTGTGAATGTAAACAGATGTCAAAATATGCCATTTAGAATCACGGAATTGTTTAGGTTGGAGGAGGCCTTTAACATCATTGATCTCAACTGTTCCCCAGCACTGCCTAGGCCGCACTAACCCCTGTCCCCAAATGGCACAGCTCCAGGGTGGGGACTCCACCACTGCCCTGGGCAGCCTGTTCCAATGCTTGACAACACTTTGGGTGACAAAATTTTCCCTGATAGCTGATCCAGTAGTGAGGGGCTCTAAACTGAACACAGGATTTGAGATGTGGCATCAGCAGTGTCAGATACAGGAGAGTCCTTGGCCAGCTGGGCCCGCTGCTGGCTTGTGTTCTACTGGGACCTCTCCAGTTCACCAGGACTGTTGGTGAGGGATTGAAAGTGGCTCAGTGAGCACTTCTGCCAGCTCCCTCAGTACCCCAGTATCTCCTTGGTTTATTCTCATTATGAAGGGTATCTCTCCTTTTGTGGTAAAAAAATCTTATTTGTGTTCTGTTTGAAGCACGGCATCGCAGTTTAAGAGTATTGCCAAAACCATTTTGTGGACAATCTTTTACTTTCACCTCCTTTGAAGCCTCATGTTTGTTGATCTGCTAATTCTGATAGTGTCAGCGTTTTGTCAGAATAAGATATTGGGTTTGTAATAGAAGGAGAGAGGTGGGGCAAAATGAAGAGAGTATTTAATAGTGTGTGGTAGTGTCAATGTTAATATTTCAGTTTAGAATGCTAATATTAAGATGATGTGCAGTGAAAGGCATGGCAGAATCATTAATGATGTTTTTTTTAAAGCTCCCTGAAACCTTTTCAATTTAGATTAGTATTTAAATCTCCCTTTGGAGATTAAATGGCTTCAGTGAGTCTTGCAGTCCATTTTCTGATTATAACATCTCCTTCTAGCATAAAAGGCTTTAAATACAGCATCATCCTCTGAGATTTTTGACATATAACCTTTATGCCGATTCTTCTTTATAGGTGTTGGGCAGCTGAAATTGTAGAAGAGTCTTTAAGCAATTTTCAGGATTTCATTTTCTTATTAGAGCAAAAAGTTTTAACAACATCTAAAATCCGTCTTTCTTTCTAGATGCCTGTGGTTTTTTAACAAATGCACCTTTTCACAGACAGCATACCAGGAGATGAGGATTAGTGGTGAGGTATCTTCCCATTTAGCAAGAGAAGACAGAGATTATACAGAATAATGAAATTTTCCAACACTGTAATAGCATTTCTTTTTGAAATTCTGCCTTGATTTGTGACAGCCATTCACTTTAAAAGCTAAGGTAAATACTTCCTCTAAATTCAAATAGGTAAAGAAACGGCTTAACTGAGGAAAGCCTTTAGGAAAGCAAGTGGTCTTGTGAGTGATGATACAGTGAAAACAGGCATGAAAAAGTTGATAATTGTTTAGAAAGTGATATTTTAGAATTGCTGTTCTAATGCTACATAAATATAATGTAATATTTCTTACTTTCAAAAAGGTTTAAATTTTACTGGTTTGTATCTCCACAGCATTTGTCAAGTAGACACAGTGTCCAGCAGAGCACATCACAGGTAAATACCATCCATATTTGAATTGTATGTTGTCTTTAAGTTCTTGGTAATGTAGGTAAAGGTATGATGGACATTACTGGGTAAGTCCTTACCCATAGAACACTTCCTCAGAAGATTCCCAAGTATTTAAGTCACTAAGGTCCTTCTTCAAATTCCATTTAGGTCACTTTTCCTGAGCTCATAACTGTTGTTCTTAAAAGATAAAATTGTGTAGTGAGATCAAAAGCTTCACTCTGCCCGTGTGACTGCTCTCTCTGCCTGCTAACACGGGGCTTTGTGGCTGCTGTTCCACACATCCTTTCTGTACTGCTATAATCCAATGCTGGTCATGGAATCTGGCTTTGATCTTTACAGAGATCTGTGCTTCCACAGGTACCTGTCTTTAAAGAATGACAATTTCATTGGATTTAATTTAAAATCCAGAATAAAATTCTTTTTAAACTAGTACAAATCTGAATTGTAAGTCTGGAAATTCTAAGATTTTTTTGGTTAGAATCTACCTTTCCATGCATTCTGTGGTGATGAGCATAATGAACTTATGATATCCATGCAACCTGTTTATTAAGATCAGCATGAATGGATGTAAAGGGTTGTAAAAACTGAAAGCATGCATTTACTTGCACTCTTTTTCTTCTCTGTCCACCCCAGCATTCACTGCTGTAAATAGGTCTTGATATGTTGAGTCAAAATGTAAACCTTTCTATTATTTGACTTGATTGGTTGATTGTTATCAACCCTTGTTAAGTTTTTTGTACCTGCAGGACAAACTGGCCTGTTAAGCCTGGTTCCAAGTCATGGATTGGTTTTGAGTGGAAAATGCCCTTAAGATGAAGTCCAAATGTTCCCCCAGCACTGCCAAGCCCACCACTAAACTGTCCCTGGGCACCACATCTACACATCCTTTAAATCTCTCCAAGGGTGGCAACTCCACCCCTTCCCTGAGCAGCCTGTTCCAGTGCTTGACAACCCTTTCAGTGAAGAATTTTTCCCCAGTATCCAATCTAAACCTCCCTGACATAGCTTGAGACCATTTTCTCTTGCCCTGTTGCTTTTTTGCCTTGAGAGAAAAGACCAACCCCCACCTGGCAACAACCTCCTTTCAGGGAGTTGCACAGGGCAATAAGGTCCTGAGCTTCTTTTCTCCAGGCTGAGCTCCCTCAGCTGCTCCTCATCTGGCTTGTGCTCCAGACCCTTGCCCAGCTCTGTTCCCTTCCCTGGAGAGGCTCCATCACCTCAGTTCTTCCTTGGAGTGAGGGGCTCAAACCCCAGGATTCAAGGTGTGGCTTCAGCAGTGCCCACTACAGGGGGACAGTCACTGCCCTCATCCTAATGGTCACATAAATGCCCTCTGTAAGTGAATTACAGCTGCTCAACAGAAATAATGTAACAAATGTTACTAAAAATGCTTTAAAGTCCGTCTGCTTTAAATGGAAATGATCAGGAACCACCCCAGTACCATCTTATAATTCATTTTCACTACCAAAATCAAGGCAAACTTTGAGAAATGAGATTGACTTGGTTTACCTGATAAAATCAGATTTCCAATGCATAAACCATTTGTTTTGTATCTACTTGATTATCACAGTTTCATCAATCTATTCAAATTAGAAGCGTTAAAAATAGAGACAGAAACCTTAATCTAGCACCTCTCTGAGGCAGAATATATTTGAGATTAAGCTTTCACTTGATGGTGAGAGGAGAGCAGGATCTCAGTTAAAATGCTCAAGTTGGTTAGATGTCCTTTATTTAGAACAATGTATAGAAGTGCACAGAAAATGCAGAAGTACCAACGGCTCTCGCTGGTTTGAATCAGGTGGACACGATCCGTCAGCGGCACGGGGAAGCCTGTCGGATGCCAGTGCCTCATCACTTCTTCCTCAGCCTGAAGAGCTTCACCTACAACACCATTGGAGAGGACACAGATGTCTTTTTCTCTTTGTATGATGTCCGGGAAGGGAAACAGATCAGGTAGGAACGTGTCAAATAGCTAAAAAGCTTCCTAGGAAAAGAGTTGTGAGCAGAGCCAATCTATTGGAGATAAACACGTGGTGTGTTCTTGTGGCCCAGCTGGTAAATCATGAGTTGCTGGCCCTGCAATCCTTATGTGGGAATATCAGAAGTACTGGTCTTTGCATAGGAAATTTAGTGAAGCATTAAAGGCACAGAATGGTTGAATTTTTTAGTTTTCTGATTTTGCCTCCAGACATTACTGAAGGCCTCGGTGTCTCCTAGCTTCCTCCTTAGGGCTGTTGGTTAAGAACACAAATAATGACAGGGCTGGGCTGTGGGGCTGGTTTGAGAAGGAACTGCTGTGTGCCTCTCTAACTCTCCTCCACTCCTTGCCTTCCAGGCCTGTCACAAAATAGCTTTTTCTCATCCCTGTATTGCTCTCAACATGAACTGTTAACATTCATTCCTATGTCTGTGTTCTCAGTTTATTGAACTAATTGGTACCAGTGTTAGCAAACATGAGATGGGCTGGTTTTTTCTCTTACAAATGTGTGGTTTGAAAACATCAGAGTATGTAGAAGAGCATTGCAGCATTTATTTTGTGTCTTGGCAGTTTAGCAAATGCAGCTTGGTCTGATCTGACCATGTTTGTGTGGTGTTCTGAGTTTTGCTAAAAGCATATCCAGACAGTCACTTGCTGCCACAGTCAAAACTCTCCTTGTTTTCAGCAAACTAAATTAGATTTAGATTTGTTTCCAAGTGAGGGAAGAGCCACAGATTGTTCTTTCCTCTCTTGGGAAGAAAGCTCAGAGTGAGTGAGAACAGTTTTGTATCTCTTCAGAGTACATCCCACTAAAATTTGGTCTGTATTAGAATGCTCTGATGACTTGATGGGATTCCCTCATATCCAGCTTAAACCTCCCCTGACACAGCTCCAGCCCTTCCCTGCTGTCCCTGGGCACAGAGAGCAGAGATTGTCCCCTGCCCTGCCCCTCGGGAGGATGCTGAAGCCCCAGGGAGGTCTCCCCTCAGTCTCCTCCAGGCTGCACAAACCAAGGGCCCTCAGCTGCTCCTCTAAGGCTTCCCCTCCAGACTCTTCCCAACCCTGCAGCTCTTTGGACACTCCAGCTGATGTAGTTTAGGACGTGCCTATGATTCCTCTCTTGAGAAAATTACCAGAAAATGGCTGTTGAGAAGGAAAGGTGAAAATGGAAAACCAACCAACCAAACAAAAAAAATACACCCAATTAGTTTCTACTGTAAAGCACCAAAATATGAAATAATTTAGATGAGATAAGCTGCCAGGAAGAAGAAGGGACGGGTGGACAAGCTGTAGCCAGCAGAAATTGCTTTGAAAGGAGATGAATTGTCTTGGGCTGCAGTTTGTATGTAAACACTGAGTGGACAGCCTTAAGGAAAGGGTTTTGCCAGTGATAAAAAAAAAAAGGAAATTATAGTTATAATGAAAAAAAGCACAAAGAGTGGTTCAGGCAAATTTAAATATATATAGTTACGCTTTTTTCTGCAAACAGTTGTAATTACTTAGGTCCTTGCATTAAGCATCAGTGGTCTGCTGTAGTGAAAACAGCATAATTTTTATATTTTCTGACATCCCAAAGAGTGCTGGGGAAGAAATGTGTAATGAGGCTGAGCTCTTTTTTGGAGAAGAAACCAGAAAAGAGACAAACACATTGCTACAAATTTAGAATGATGTTTTTATATCTACTTTAAAACATTTTCTTTCCTCTCGGGAAATAGTACATTAAGGTAAAAAACCCAAGCAAGGCTTCTGCACACTGCACTCTAAATGAAAGGGAAAAATTGACTTTTGAAATGGTTTGGAGGTTGATAAATTTCTTACCCAAGCAGCTCATGCTGGAGGCTGAGTGGCTTTCAGCATTACTGCCTTGGACATGTGCTAGATTACAAACCCTCCTGAACCTGCTGGTGCCAAGAGTTATTTCCCAGGGAGGTTAAGTGAAGAGTTGCTGAAAGTTCCAGTGTTTTTCAAGGGCTGAAGTAACAGCATGCACCAGGTATGGATGAGCAATCAGAAGGTTGGAGCAGCAGCTGAAATATCATTTGAGATGGTTCCCAGGTTCTGAATACAAAAATATTCCTGTGTTTAATGATTGTCAGCCAAGGAGGAGCAGACAAAGGATGACAGTGGGGAGCTATGGACAGCAGGAATAACAACACTGCCATCAGAGGGGTTAGACCTAAAATAAACACAAGGAAAAAGTTACTGTATTTTTATTCTGACAGAAATATAAAAAGCAATACTTGTAGGTAAATAGAACTTAAAGGCTCAGATCAAAAGGGATTAAAGTTTGTCTGTTTTAAAGTATTTGGGATTTCTTTTTTTCTTGCATACAAAAGCCACTAGTCTAGCAACTTTGGGATTAATCTTTAACACCTCAGTTTGTTTGCCTAGTGGAAGTTACTGGAAAATGATGTGATAATTGGTCCAGTTTGGATTATAGCCAATGATTATTCATTGGCTATAAGGGATGAATGATACATGGGACATACCTTGGGATAAATGATCATGGAATGATCGAATTGAGAGTAACATCAAAAAAGCTGCAAAGAAAATGTTACTGTAAAGATGGTAAACTCAGGAAGGAAGGTGTCAAAAAAGATCAGAGATAGGGAAACTGATACAGAGAAATGACATTTGAGAGTTGTCTGTTTCTTGATACAGTTGAAGAGCACAAAAGCTCACAAAATTGTTTCAGTATGAAGGAAAGATTAAATATTTGGGAACAACAGAAAGTCAGTGTCATGTTCTGTGGTGAAATGGAGTCTGGAAGGCAGTATAAAAAAGGACAAATGAAATTGCACAAACAGGGATGGGAAGAAACAAACTTGTAGAAAAAATACAACTAGCAAAGGGCATCAAGAACAAAAAAAAAAGAATAATTCTATAATGCTGTAACAGCAAAACTCCCCCTTTTTTTTTACAAAATCAAGAAATAACAGATTAAAGGGCACATTAAGCCATGAGCAGATGTTTCCAAGATAGCGGGAGTATTTAATGGCTGTTTTGCCTCAATCTCCCTAAGAAGGTCAGCTGCAATCTGATGACAGATGCAAGAAGTTGTGGAACAAATAAACTACTTGTTAGCACTAAGAAGCTAACAAGATGGTAAGTAAAGTCAACATAGATTTGTCAAGCACAAATCATATCAGAGCCAACTAATTTTATTTGGTTATATAGGAATGCACCTCCTGCCTCAACAGAAGAGAAGTATTAAACTTAATAGAATAAAGAGATATAGGCTGGATGAAACTGCTCTAAAGGAGCTGGAAACTGGTAGACAGAGAGATGTAGAGTGTTATTCGTGCTAGAAAGACACAACAAATAAAAGATATATTTACATTTTTTGACATTTTTAGCATGATTTTGATGGGTGAAAATAAATTCAGTAAAGCTGTGAGGTTTGGATACCTATATAATAACTCTCCTGGGAATTCAGAAGTATGATAGCAGGTTTTTTCTGAAAATGAGCTTGACAAGTCCCCTAACTGTCATAGAACCCCAAAATGGTTTGAGTTGGAAGGGACCTTAAAGGCCATCTCATTCCACCCCCTGCCTTGGGCAGGAACACCTTCCACAACCCCAGACCCTGTCCAGCCTGGCCTTGGACACTCCCAGGGATGGGGCAGCCACAGCTTCTCTGGGCACCCTGTGCCAGGGCCTCCCCACCCCCAGGGGGGAGAATTTATTCCTGATATCTCATCTAAACCTGCCCTCAGTGTGGAGCCATTCCCTTTTGTCCTCTCACTCCAGCCCTTGTGAAGAGTCTCTCTCCATCTTTACTGGGGCTCCCTTCAAGTTCTGGAAGGGGCAACTAGGTTACCCTGAAGCCTTCTCTTTTCCAGGCTGAATAATCCCAACTCTCTCAGCCTTTTGAGTCTGGAAAAGGATAAATAAATTTCCATCTTATTTTTTCTTTACAAAGTTTATGTTTAAACATGTGAATGTTTTTCTTTCTGCCTGCATCTTCATCCAGTTCCCCTATTTTACACACCACTGGCATTTAAAGTTTTCTTGTCATCTAGAAATATCCTTAATTATGGAGAGTGAACAGAACAAAAGAGAAACTCTGATATGATTGAATTTGAAGATCTGGGGGCCTAAGCAGTAATTATGCATGGAGAATGGTGTTGTGCATATTTCTGCTGGTAACTCCTCCACCTGCCTCCTCCTCCTCACTGAGCCTTTGCCATTCCCATTATAGCAGCGACCTCCTCGTGACTGGAGGTTTGGGAGATGTGCTCAGTGCCCGTGGTGGTGGGGATGGGAGTGACTGAGAAAGTCCATGTGGGCATTTCTCATACAGAAAATGTTCAAAGCTTTTGTTGAGACACCAGGTGTTCTCTGCAGCATCTGTTTTAAATATCTGCCGTGTCTTTGGGGTGAGACAGGATTGTAACCACTGCAACACATTCTAGGAGTTTGATTGGGAAGCATCTATTTCAATGTTAAAATTTAAAAGCAGTAGCCAAAATGAGAAAAAACATAAGCTTGCTCTTTAAAGCTCTTGCTAATAGGTGATACGGAAAGATTTTTTTGTGGAAATGTTCTCAGTTTGTGGGTGGATGATGGGGAGAATGTGAGCAGTACAGCCTGTCCCAAGTCTTGTGTTAAGGATTTAGCACCATTGACAAAGCAGTTCTCGGGAGAGAAACATGGTTTGGAAACATAATTATGGACTGAAAAAACACTCTGGGTCTACAGCAGGATACTTGGATTCAGCTGCTCAAAAGTCATCTGACATAAAGTCATCTGCCCCTATTTTTCAAGGCTGAGTCAAAAACTGTTCAGTGGCAATGTTTGGCTGTTAGTACTGCTCTGCAGTGGGGCTTGGTGGGAGCTGCAGAGGTAATGGAGATAATGATTTCCCATTTATAACTCATCTCTGGATCTTGGGACACTTTCCAATCAAATTATTTTCTGTGATAAAAATCAGCAGACAAATGTGTAAAGGTACAATGTACTAAAGGTGTAAAAATATTAGAGACCATCGTTATCAATTTCAATGTGTCCCTGTAAAAAAGTAAACTTCTGGGGCATGACCACGCTGGATTTGTTTTAACCAGTGTGTGTTAGATGTTTTCTCAAGTTGCTGCTCACTTGTACAACCTGGTCCTGTAGAAGTCACAGTACTGCACTTGAGTGGCAGGGGGAGGCTATAAAAAGAAAATATTTGTGCCAGTGTTTAGGTAGAGTAGAATGAAATGCACCTTTTGGAAACACTGGATTTAGAAATGATAAATTTATAGGGGATTTGATTTTCACTCTTTCTGTAGTAGGAGTTTTTGAGACACATTATTCCCAATTCAGTCGTCAGAATACAAATCTGTACCAAGCTGCTGAAGGTTACCTTGACAAATTTGACAGGAATCCCTCATCCCTGTATTTGATGATGGCCATTAGCTCCATGGTTCTCATCATCATTTAGTCATGGTTTTTTTGAGTTTTCAGCTGTCAATAGGAGTGTATATCAGCTTCTAAAAAACGTTAGCAGGAAGAGTGTAGCTAAAATTACATTGCGATTACACATGCCATCTTGAATCATTTTCCTGTAGAACTTGCTAATGCAGACAGTTACCACTCTCAGGAGCTTCCATTTCAAACACTGAGCCAACTGGTGAAATGCAATGGCAAATTTCCCACAGGCCCTGTCCCAGAAGAGGTTTGAGTCCTCTCAAAGCTCTGATGTGCAGGATCAGCATCCTTCATGCAGGAGCACCTGTACAGAGCAGCCCTACCTGCCCAAACCAGGGCTGTGGAAGTTGTACACGTTCTAGACACCAGACTCTGCTGGGGCAGAGGGAGGTTTGGCAGCTGGGAGTGGAGAGAAAGGGGTAGGTGAAGTAAAAAAGAGTAAGACTGGCATTAATAAGGTCAGAAAAATGAAAGAAGGGTCACTGGGTAGATAAATATGGTTGAAGTTGAACAGCTGAAAGAAAAATTGTTAATTAATGTGGAAGGATCTGCAGGAAGAACTGTGTCAAACCAGTCTGACTGCATTCTCCTCCACAGTATGGGACTGACCTGAAGATCCTTTTTCTGTGTTTCTCTCTCAAGTAATGGCTCTGGGAGTGCTGGGACAATGTGTGGGCATTTATCCCCAGTTAATTGCTTTAAAATATTATCATGTTCCTTTACTGCCAGTTGCTAAGTAAAGAAGTAGACAATTATATTTTACTTTTATTGTGCAATATGCATTAAATTTTCCTTTTGTTATGTTTTTAATAGCATGCTTATTTTAAAATAGAAAAGTTATCTCATTCACTGTCAGTACAATGATTTGTCTGCTGGGAAAAATAACTTTGTATCACTCAGAATTATTTCTTTAATATTCAGAAAATTTTCCTAGGGATTACCTTACCAACTAATGAGTTTTTTCTTCTGCTTAGTCATGAAAAAAACCCCATCTTTGAATTTTTACCTGTCTTTTAGCAATCTGATCTGTTGGGATAGCTAATCCTCCATCAGCTCCTCCTGTACTTCAGTTCAGTGTGGCTTTAGCATTTCAAGGGAAGTATTTTTCTGAGTTTTGTGCAATAGATAATTCATAGCAATAGTAATGGTAGCAGCAGGAGTTTTTCACCCTGCTCAAGGTGAACTTCCTCAAAATCTCAGCAAACACTAAGGAATATTGCTACCCACAGCAATGGCCTTGCCCTGGTCACTGCAGTGACCATGGAAAATCTGTGTGTCTGAACTCTGCTGCGCCCATACTGGAACAAAGAGCCTTTCTGCTAGAATATAGAAGTTCTGAAAAACACAAGTTTTGTCATCACTGAACACAAAACCTGTGGAGTATTTTGTAAGGTATTTGGTGGGTAGATTTTTAGAATAGGACACAGGAGGAGTGATGCATTTTCGTCTTCTCTATTGGTTGCTTGAGCTGATTTTCATTCCTGGGATCTCTCTCTGGAATCAGCATTTGCTTGGTTTTCCTATTTATCCTGTCTTGTTAATAGTGCATGCAAAAGCATCTGCTACTGCCTGGATTTGTGTATGAAAGTTGCTGTAAGAGATGTAAGTGGTGTTACTAGAGATGTTAATTCTTTTCTATAAAATTACTGTCTTTCATAGTTCCTATGGAATTATTCATAGGTAGCTATTCCAAAGCAGGAGCTTTTACAAATATTCATCTTATTTTGTATCTCTTGCCACCACCATCCTCCTTCCCCCACAAGTGGGGACTTTTTGGGTTGGAGATCAAATATGACATACAAATAGGTAGGGATATAGAGTTTTCTGCAGAGTTATTTTGATTTTTAAGTTGTTAACAGGAAGAAATCAATGAGTTGCAGGTATTGGAACTTTTTCCTTTTCCCTGCTTAGGAGAAATGACAATGTGTCGTGAGCACACACAGCTCGAAGAAATTCTGCTCACTTGAGGGGCAGCAGGGAAATCTGTGTTGTTTAAATATCCAAGTGAGCTCAGAGCAAACACTTCCAAGTTATTTTCTGTCTGTAGGAAGGCCTCGTGTATGGAATCCTCTCATTACGCTTGAGCTCTCTCTGTGGCAAAATTCCCCCTCAAAAGCCAGTTCTGTGTTCCTGACAGAAATTGTCATGTGCAAAGCTCTTGTGGAGCAGGAAATAAAAGTGACAGCTGCTGTATCAGACCTCAGAACCATTAGCTTCTCCCAAGGTAGAGCTGGTGATAAAATCCTTATTCTATGAAATACCTGTGATCCAAAATTAGAAGCCTTCCCTGCAAAGCTTCCCTCACCTGCCACCTGGCAGGGTCACTCTGCCTTGCCTTCCATTAGTTAAAATCACTGTCACTGTGGAATCACGCTAGATGACTGAAGTCTCTCTCTCTCTCTCTTTTCTTTTTTTTGTTTTTTTTTATAGAAGTCTTTTCTAATTGACAGAATTCCTTTCAGGAACAAAAATATGTGCCTTTCATGATGGAAATAACAGAAAAATCCTTATGATGGTGTCAAATGTTCAAGTGTGGCAGAGTCACGAGAAGTCAAGGAGAATGTAATTGGTGCTTAGCTCCCTTTCCCCTGCAAGCCTCAATAACACTTTAACATTGTGGTGGTTTTCCCTTGAACGTGGCAAGAGAAATGACAGGTAGTCATTTTCACTATTTTCTGTTTCCATGGAAACCCAGTGTTTGCAGTAACAGTCTTACTGTAAGCTCTGTAATCCTCCCCCGGGGCTTCTCACCGATGTGGTAATTTAATAATTCATGAGCATTAAGCCTGAATTTGCTGGGAAGCAAACTGTGTTGCTTGGAGCCGTTTTCTCAGGGCCAGATTCATTTCCCTCACAGATTTGGTGTTCTTTTCTCTAAGATGTCTTTATAAAATACACTCCATAAACCAAAGCAGTGTACTGTGCCTCAGTTGTTTGTGAAAGGGGGGTTATTGCAGAGCTGCTGGGTAAGACAGCTCGGGAAAGAACTCTCCTGCCTCCCCCCAACAAAAGAAAAGGGGAAAAACCAAACACACTCGCTGAGCACTTGCCTGAAAAGGAAGATTTTTAAATAGTCCATGAGTCACTGTTGAGACAGTGAGCAAACTGAAAGTTCAGCTGCTGTCTCCGGGGCTCGGCAGTGACCGCTGCGGGTGGTGGATTGCTCAAACACTGCTGGGACCTGGGAGATGCTGTTGGTTTACACTGGGAGTGGGAATTGAGTTCTTCACAGACACGGGTCCATTCTCTACATATGCTCTGGCTTCCTGTGGCTCTCACCCTGAGAATGGAGACTCGTTCTGTGGAGCTCGGGAGAGTTTGTTATTAGGTCAGTCTTACAGCAGCTGTAAGGAGCTAGATTTTTTCCAAGAGGATGAGCAAAAATTAGCAACTCAGAAACATAATAATGATGAACAGAAAATAAAATTGAAAAGCTTTTTCAGAGGATACTCCTACTGCTTAAATCATCTTTCAAGAGTAAACCTCATAATTTTTCCCAATGGGAAATTACTAAAATGTCGATATAGGTGCATGCTTTCTTTGCAAACAGGAGACCATGCTCATGAAACAAAGTTCAGAGGGCCAGAAGTGAGACTTCTTTCCTTTTTAGAAAGTTCCTACAGGGTGTTCTCAAAAGCATCAGGCTGCAGTGCTGTCCTGATGTGACCGTTCCAATCACTGACTGTGCTAATGTTCTTGCAGTTGACCAACCTGAGAGATTTGGACAAATTTCCAAATGCCAATGGAATGAAAATAAAAGTCTATTTTTTTCCTTGTGTGAAGTTGTGCAAGCAAATATGAGAAGCCTCATGTGGTTATCATTAACTGTATTGCAGGGTGCAGCACAAATGGAAAGCCAGGACTGTAGAACCCAGTTTTCCCTCAGCCTCCAAATAGGATGGTGGGGAGCAGTAATTGCTTTCTGGAAAACTGGTTAATGCTGCTGCCCTGGGGCTTTACAACTTCTGCTCTGCTGGGTCAGTGCACTTCTTCTTTGATACAGGAACAGCTTCTCAAGTTAAACCACGCAAAAATTAGCTTGTCCAAACTGTAAGGTGTTGAGACCCTAATTCAGTTTTCTCTCCCCTTCCCACACCAAGCCCCAGGGATCTTCTTCATGGTGTTTCTCTCCTAACTTAATTCCTGTTTTGAAAAAAGCTCCTTTTTTTCCAACTTTAAGAAAATGCTTTCATCCTATACCAGTAATTCCTAATGTAATTCCATTCATCTGGTCAGCATATTGTCCTTATAGAGCTTGTTCACACAGGGGCAGGAAGAATGCAGTATTTGATGGCACTGATGAAGCAAACTGCCCAAAATGTGGTGTGCATAGCAAGACTGGGATATTTTGAAGGGAAATATTGGCAAGGTTTAGTTGCCACAGTGTGACCAGGTCATCTCAAGCTCTCTCCTGGATGGCCTGTGAGGAGCTTCATCTTGAGATTTGTCTGGGACAAAATATGGTGCTTTTACAGGAGCATCTTCAAATTTTTATGGTACTCATATGTCAGCTCTAATGTTCCTCTAGAATTATTGTCAGGCATGTTAACATTCTTCAAAGAAGATACTGGAGATTTTTCAGGGATGGAGGTGGGGAGGAAATTAAATAGTATCATGCTTATCATTTATTTTTTTAACCTGTAGAACTGAAAGGAGATGAACTGTCCTGGCTAGGCAAGCGTTTGTAGCTTATTCCTGCAAATTTCTGGCTTTTGTGCCAGCATTTTCAGATTTTTGTTCCTCAGTTTGTATTTTGCATGCAGGTAAGGTTTTACATGATACTAGAAGTGTCAGAAAGAAACCTAGGGAGACACCAAGTTATTATAAGATCTTTTCCACTACCCTATTACCCCTTTCCCTGAGCACTTCTACAAGTGTCATGGACCAGTACGTATTTTTAAAACAACCTGGGTTCTTAGAAGGGGTTGGTACCATGCTAAATTCTGAAAACCCAATTAAATACAGCTTTTGAGAGAGGACCGAGGCATTTTAAATAATATTGGGTGTTTTCAGCATTCCCCTGCTTTCCTCTGGAAATAAGAAGCATTGAGGAAAATAAGAAAAATTAGGGAACATTGATACTTTCTCCCTTTCAGTGGGACATTGGAATGAGGGAGGTTTTGTTTCTGGGAGAAATAGCTGCTGGACCATTATTTAAGGCAAGGGAAGGGTATAAGATGTGAGGTTTCTGCCTAAGGAGAATGAAGCCCTAATGTGCTGCTGTCCCTGCTTCAGAAAACCAATCTCCTATACTTCGTTAAAGAATTAATTTTTTTAGTCCACGTTCTTTATCACCGGTCTCCAATTCAAACAGAAAATTGATCTGCAGCCTCTCTGCAGACCTCTACAGCTTTGGCATTATGCATCTATTAATGCTGTACCTACATTCCCAAAGTGATTCTTGGTCAGGATTTTTGCCTTGAAACAGCCCAGTAATGAAACGTGCCCTTGGATGAGCACAAGGGGCTCGCCCAGCCCAAGCTCTTGGCCAGCCCTTTCCTTTTGTTGTCATTGTCACACATTGTGTGAAGAACATCACAAACAAACCTCAACAACACAAACTCCCTGTGGACACAGAGCCTCTCCTGCTCACACAACAGGAAATTTTGTCCCTGTTTGGCCCCTTTTTCATCATGAAAATGTAACATCCCAAACCATTGATGGCTTCCTTCCTTTCTGCAGAGTTCAGTATGGTCCTGCTTTTCAGTCACTTTGGGGAAGCCAAGAAGTGAGACACTACACTCCTTTCAGTTTTCCTCCTTTTCAAGTGAATGAACAAGAAGCTGTTTGACTTTGCTTGTCAGAGCAGTCGTTCTTATATTTGAGTAGCTGCAGCAATTATTAATCATGAGAGTGATTGTAAACCCTGGCTTAGTGCTGCACAAGGGGTGGTTTCACTATGATGTGAATTAGCACAGGAGGAGATGCTGCAATTAGAGTAATTGGAGCTTACTTATAACATATAGGAGCAAGAGGAATAAATAAGCTTTTGTTTAAGATACTGCTTTTGATGTGGCATGTCTTAGGCCTGAGCTCAGCAGGGTAATTTTTTTCTCTCTGTTTTGATGCATTTATATCCAATTTTCTGCAAAAGGACAGATTTTGGTGTATATTCAGAGTAGCTGAAAACTTCTATTGGGTTGTTGGTTTTGGTTGTGGGTGTTTTGTGGGGTTTTTTTGGTTTTGGGCAGCAGTAGGATCAAGCAGGCAGATTGCATCTCAGTACCTCCCATGCTTCATTTCCACCACTCATTTTGTAACAACTGGGCTTTTATTTAATTTCCACATGGAGTTTATTCAGGTTTGATATTTCAGTCTTACTAAACTGGACTTAATGTTGCCTAGATTCTGTGTGTGCTCCTGTCCTTGTGCAGAAGATAAGCTTGAGGAAAAGACACACTGGAGACTCAACTTTTTCCAAGGACATAGCTCTTAAAAGAAGAAATTAAGATACTGAATTCCCATTAAGTTTCTTGACCCTAAATGTGTGTATTTTTGTCTAAAAACAGACCTGCAGTGATAGATGAAGGCAGTGGATTTTCAGGTCATTGGAAACAGGGTTATTCTTCCAGATTTGCTTTGACATAGAAATAAATTTACAGTTGTAAAATGGGAAGCAGCTGAGTTACTAGTTCATAATGTGGGTCACCAGTGTAAAAAGCTTTCAGTCCTGTTCCAGGGACCATTCCAGGGATCCTGATGGTAACAGTGAGACCTTAGAATAATAACAGAATAGCAGAATAATAGTAAACTGTTCTTGATCAGTAGCAATATCAAAGATTAGAGGAATGCTGGAGATGAGGGAAAAAACCCCACAAGTTTAGGAGAAGTGATGTGCAAGGAAAAGAGGGAGAACTGGACCTGGCTCAGTCCTTTGGGGTGGCCTCTTGGCACTGCTGCCCTGTCACTCTCTGCCTCTGTCTGTCCCACAGTTCTCAAGTGCTGCAGTTGACTCAAAGTCCCTTTAATTATTTATTCACACAAGGACTCAAGGGAGGACTGGAAGTTAAAGGAAGCAGTGTAAAGGTTGTTACTGCACTGGAGCTGGGATAAGGGAATGGTGATCAATGGGCAGGTGAGAGAGGTGGTGGCTGCTTCATTCTTGAAAAGCACTGGAGTAGGGGGCAGGAACCAGATTTTCTCCATGGCTTTAACAAGGAAAAGATGAATTGCAAAATATAAAAGATTTCCACTTACTAATGGAGGAAAACCTTGCAAGAGACCATCAAGTGAGTGTCCAGATTATCCCTCTTTGGGTGCTTTAAAAGCACACTAAGCAGTACAGCTTTTGTTAATGAATGAAATCCATACAGACAGCTCAGCTCAAAGACTTGTCAGCCTCTTCCCTGCCATTGTCCAAGGGACAGTCTGCACAGGATTTTGGGACACACAATATTGCATTCAGCTCCTGTATGAAAATGAAATGCTCATTAGAGCTGCAATAATAATTTTAAAAACCCTAAAAAAAAAACAGTTTTGAAAGTTCAAGACTACATCTTACTGGAAATTTAAAATACGGTATGTAACATTGATTTATGTATTCAGTAGATAGAGGTAGCTATGAAGCTGTAATGTTGTACTGTGACTGTCAGTGTAATATTGTGGAGTTCTGGTATTGTCCTGCTCTCCACTTAACACATACAAAATTCTTACTGAAAGTAATTAAAGCATCTCAAAAGAATCATCAAATATCTGCTTCTTATGGATTTCTTTGTAGCATTTCAGCAGTCTCTGAAGTGATAAGCTCTGGTAGAAAATTAATGAAAATTATAACTATTCCATGTAATTCTGTATAGACCAGTGAATACTGTTTTATAGACTGGAATTATAGCAACCACTGCGTTGTTTTGGTTTTGTTTCGGTGTTGTTTTTCTTTTTTGTAAAACCCCAATCTACCTGTATTTTTCTGTTGAAGTATGTACAGGAAAAGCTCACTTTTTTTTTTACCATTGTTTGTTTTTCAGTGAGAGGTTCATGGTGAGGCTAAACAAGAACGGAGGGCCCAGGAATCCAGAGAAGATCGATCGAATGTGTGCACTTTTCACAGTACGTGTCTGTTCCCTTTCTTCTCCCCTCACTGCAGTGGGCTTGGAGGTTTCCTGAGGGGAAGGAAACTCAGTTCTTCTTCTCCAATATAATCAGTAGAACAGAAATAGTTTCTAAGTTTTGTTATGGTTTTGACTAAATGTTAACATAAAAAGTGAATGTACTTCTAAATTGTTTTTATGGCTAAGTGAATATTCTAAAGTACTTGCATTTGTTCCTGCAGATAGTGTGAAATCTTGAATATTTTCATTGGCTGTGCTGTGCTCCTAGATAACAGAGCATAGGAAAAGGCTGTGATGGCCTGAACATAAAACAAGGCACTTTTTTCTGAATGAAAATCAGACAAGTGTTATCCCTTATCCTGTCCTTATGTGCCCTTGTCAGAAATCCCTTCTGCGCTGGTCTTAAGTTATGTTTAAAATTCCCTCAGAATCAAGCATCAGACTATCATTTTATCTGCTACTTCTCAGAAAGAATATGAAAATTTAGAGACACTGAAACTTAACAGCTCCTCACAGAATAACTGTAAGGAGTCTCAGAGCCCAGCTGTGATAATCACCTCCCGTGTGACTCACCTTTAGTTAGTGCATGTGCTGGAAGCTCTGTGGCAGAAGGTTTTTTACTTTCAGTGAAGAGGAAAGATGGCAGAGGTTTGGTTCTGGCTGTGACACTCTCTGAGGTCAGGCAGGGCTGGACACTGAAGCAGTCATGGTCCCCAGCACTGTTCCCCTCTCTCCCTTAGGAAGGCAGCAGAATTCCTCCTCTTAGGGATCAGGACAGATCCAGGTGGAAGGACGCTGAGCTCTGTCTCCATCTGGGTCTAGGAGATGCAGTCCAAAAGCAGCACTGAGCTGGATGCTGACATCAGTAGCAGTTCTGGTACCATCAGTGTAGTGCTGACAGCTGATTAAACCTCAGCAGAGGTGTCTGTGTCACCCCAGAGGTGGTAACTCAAAGCCAGAGTCTGGCCCTGCTGAGGGAAGGTGGGCAGGGGCTAAGGTTCAGCACTGGTGTCTGACTCAGGGGTAAGGCAGGAATGCAGCATTAGGAGCTGCCCTAAGGAATATTCCCAAAAGTTGGCACAGACTTTGTATCAGCTTTGGCACTTTCTGGCCTCTGAGGTTCATTAATTTGGAAAAGATTTTTGGCCTCCATTTTCCCCACCCTCATGATGCAGCACAACTTGGGATCATGGAACAAGTGTCCTGTTTCTCTCTGTATGGTGAACAGTGTGAAGCAGTTTTGCTCTGGTGATCTGCAAACCAGCCCTTCCACCCTTTAAACACAAAGATAAATTATAGTCAGGGCTATAACACAGTTCCAGGAGAGACCTGCTGCATTTTCTGAGTAGGGCCAGTGAGGCCTAAGAGCAGCCAGCCCTGGGATTGCAGAAACCTGCCAGGGCAGCCCCAATCCTGACCACAGATACCTCCTGAGCTCCCTTCCTATCACTGTGCAAAAACACCCCAGGCCCTGCAGTCCCAGCTCTCCAGGGCACTCAGACTCATCACTGGCTGCTGGAGGTGCTTCACTCTTCTGCTATAGAATGTGTGCTCTACTAACAGGAATGATAATGAATGTATACTCTACGTAATAGGAATTAAAATTGGAAAAATTATCTGTGCAAAGAATCTCACACTTCTAAAACAGTATTTTTCATCAATGTATTGAAAGAACTTTCCAAAGTGTATGGTAAGAGGGCAATAAATATTTGCTTTTTTGAATGACCATTTTTTTCTGCAATGGTTCTATCTTATCATAATTTCTTAATTATGAAATGCTTTTAAGATAAGATAGTTCTGTGATTTTCAGGTCTGCTCCCAAGCTTGTGTTCATCTTGACTTTAAATCTATTTATTTATTTTCTTGCCCTCCCTCACAACACTGCAGTATCTTTCTAAAACTCTCATCTTTCCCCAAGGCAAGCAGCCCATATCTTAGAAAATTCAAGGGATCCATGTCTTTTCCTGCTATCTCTGTTACTTCTAAGGGTTCAGCTGTCTCCTTTTGTAAGATATGAAAATTACCCAGGCTTTGGTTTTACATCTGCTGTCATATCATAGCAAAGGTGAGAAGCTGCTTGCTGTGGAGATCAAAGCTCACTCAAGCAAACCTCAGCTTGTGCACATGTTAGAAACGTTCCTGGGTCTGAATCAAAATGCACTACACTGTATAAGATTGTTATTTTTGTTAAAGACCTTATTCTCTGTGGCCTATGAGGTTGGCAGCTGAATTAAATAACTAATTTGTGGCAGACAGGTATCCTTGATTGCAGTGGTTTGGGGGTGGTTGTGATGGTGGTTGGGTTTTTTTAACACACAAGCAGACCTTTCTAGAAACCAGCATTGTAAAGAGCAAACCACTGTTGTGGAGTAACTCACTTCCATACCCAATACAGGTGGGAAAATTTAGAGGTGATTTTCTGAAAAAGCCATTCAATTAGGCTTATAATGAAGTTATGTTGTGAATCAGTCAGTATCATTTAGGAAGCTCAGAGGGGTGTGGGAAATACCACCCTGTGCACCCTGTCCTCAGAATAACCAGTAAATGTAGTTTATCTTCTCCTGGTCCTGGGAGATATACATGGATTCTCTACAGAGGAATTACCTGAAAACTTCCTCATGGGGTTGGGGTTTTTGATTGTTTGGTCCATGTCACAGAAAGAATTTCTTGCCTTGTAAAAAGCCTGTGCTGTACAAACTGAAATGCAAGGCCATCTGGGCCCACATTTTTTGTCTTTTGCCTGTGACACTGTATATTTGTGAAATTGGAAAAGTAACTAAAGTGTGAACCCATCAATATGTTCATGCCTTGCCGTTTTCTGATGTTTTGACAGCTGCCCTTTGAAAAAATAATTCTTTAAATTGCTGTTAATTAGAACTGGTAATCTGATGGTATAATAAAATTCCCCTTGTCAAAGCACAGTTATTTTCAGGAATCTGTTGCTCTTAGAGCATTAAGTATTACCTCCAAGTATTTTTGCTTTTTGAAATGTCTTGTCAGGCATTACTGAGATTAAAACTATGTCAAATCCCTTTTAGCATGGAACTTCATGTCTCCAAGTCATGCAAGATAAACGCTCCCATATGTTACCCTGGTATATTGGGTGATGGAGAACGCCTAGAAAGTGTGTTCCCTTCTTGGTGCAGTTTATGTAGCTTCATTTTTTGGCTCTGGAGAGACAGATCTGCTGGTTAGCAGCATCCCAAACAGTGGCTGTGCAGCTCGCTGCATATGCTGCCCTGGGAAATACAGAGTTGCTTTTAGAGAACAAGGAGGTACAGCCATGAATTTATTACTTACCTGCTGTAATTTAACAATATAACACAATTGGGAAAGGATTGAAACTTCCCCTTAGGATAAATTCCCTTTATGCCTGGTTTTGAGTCACTGTGCCAGCTTTTATTGTGCTGTGTGGCACCATAATCTGGAGCTACCTTGCCATCATCATCTCACTGGTTGAGGTTTGGGTTTTCAAGTCACATGGAAAAGAAGTTCCCTGTGTGATTTAAGGTTCATGTTTTAGCTTTCAGCAAAATGCAGGTTTTTAAAAATTAGAAATTTAGAAATTTAAAAATTAGAAATTAGTTCTAAATTGGTCCAGATTAGGAATAACAGATCTTAGATGTCCACAGTTCAAATTCCCTCCCCTCTTTATGTAAAAATAGCATAATTTCCTTTTACAGTGGTTATAATACTTCGTAGTTGAGGAGCTTTTTAAAGAAAACCATGAGATTTTGTCTGAATCAGAGACTGTTCCAGTTAATTTTTGTGTAAGTAGTACCTGACAGTAAGATGACAGCACTTAGTAGAGAAAGAAGCAGCAGCTGTTGCTGTAGAGCACGAGGAACCTTCTTGCATAAGTCTAAAACAGGGATGAATATTCTCCCAGCACAGAATATCTGTTTAAAGTCTTGTCTGGGAGGTGAGTGGCACTGGCAAAACTGGAGTTTTAGGAGGAAATGTTTCTTAGACCTTTCCTCTAACTAAAAAAAAAAATTAAAATACAAGAGGAATTTCTTAGAAGTTGCTGTTTGTTTGTGAAGTTATCAATGGAAACTACAACATAGCAAGGAAATTGCAAATAAGGTGGCTTCTGACATGTGAATGCAAAATGCTGCAGTAGTGAATTATTGAAAAGTGTCCTATGTGTATTTTTTTAATTTATTGCTTTATTTTTAATTTTTTCTCAGAGTCAGTAACACTTATTTGTCTTCATTAACTTTAACTTTCCTTTTACTCTTCTGTAGGTTCTCCTTTTCCTATTGTTTGGTGGTTCTTGAAGCACATTTTTCAGTCTTGACCTGCTTTTCTGTAACCTGGGATTTCAGAGTTTTCATCCACATTTATAGTTGCTGGCACTGATTTTGGAATGTCTCTCTTTTTCCCAATCTTTCAGGATCTCAGCAGCAAGGACATGAAGAGGGATTTGTACATAGTTGCCCATGTAATCCGAATAGGTACAGTATGATTTAGTCCTTGAAAAATGTGTAATAAACAGAGCTCTTATTTTTAAAGGTGTGTTTTAATTAGCTGACTCTATAATGATTTATACATTTAGAAAACTCAGTCATAGACTGATTGACATTCAGACCATATGGAGCTAAGTGTTAGAAAGTTACTGATGACTGTTTAAGAGTGATTTTGTTTTTCTGAGTCTGAAACAGAATTTTTGATTAAATGCCACATCTACAGGAGAGGGACAAGCTAAAAAGACTTTTTCTTTAATGTTTAAAAATTTCAAATGAGGTCTTCTTACTGGTGATAGGGGTTACAGGGGAGGACATCAGCTTGTCTGACCATCCACATCGAGTAAATCAGAGGCTGGTAGACAGATATATATCAAGAGTTGTTTGCTGCTGTAGGAGTCTGTGGTGCAAGTACATATTTTGCCTGTGTTAAGTACAATTTATTTCAAATATTAGGCCTAAATTATTAGCAGTGTATAGTAGGAGCAGCAGAGACAGTTTTCTCAGCTGTATTATTGTAAACAAGTGAGTAATGCAGTGCCATTGGTGTGTTTCAGGTTTTCAGGTGACTGAATAATGGCCAGGCAGTGTCTGCAAGGAAAGGGTTTTTAGCCTGTTGCCAGCCCAGTCACTGCTCACACCCATTGCCAGCCACAGACACCTTCTCTGAAGTGCAGCAGCTCCAGACAGAGCTTTGTGTGTTGTCCTGGAGTTGCAGTGTGCCTTCAGGGACACAAATGTGTCAGAGAGGTCGTGGTTTCATTATCTGACTTCCCATGTCATGAGAGCCTACACGTCAGAATTGCTCTGTTATCACTTGAGGCTTGTAGAAAAGCTTGTAGAAAATGAAGCTTGGAGAAAGATGCTGTATTAACCTTGATGCAAGGGCTGCACAAATTATTATGTGTAATGTTACAAGTTCACTTTGATTATCAAAGTGGTTTTTCTGGCCTTGGCATCATTTGCTCTATTTAAAACCTTCCTCAATAATAGGAAGTTAACTACAGAGCAGCTTTGTACCTCAGAATTCTCCTTCCTGTGCTCCAAGAAGGATCCATCCAAGCATGATAAACAACCAATATGTAATATTACAAATATTACAATATGTAATATTACATATATTATATAGAATATATAATACATTCCTTTAAAGCAGTTGAATAAAATGAGAATTTGTGCAAATAGTTCACTGTAAGGAAGGAGCACAGTGAATTTCTGTGTGGGTCAGACTGGTTCTTGGCTCATCACAGATGATTTGTAGTCAGCCCAGCTGGATGCAAATACGTGTCATGGAGCTGCAAATCAAAGCTGGCCAGACATGATGCTTTTCACTTTGCCCTTGACTGGTTTTGGCTGAGTGAGATGTAGGTTCCAATGGACCTCTGGGTTTGCAAAGTTTAGGAGTGAAAGGCTGTGGTGGGTTGACCCCAGGAGGACACCAGGTGCCCTCCAAGCCTCTCTGTCACTCCTCTCATCGGCAGGATGGAGGGCTGGGGAAAATAAAATGGAAGGAAATTCATGGGTGAAGATAAAGGCAGTCTGATAAAGCAAAGGCCATAAGCAAAGGAAAACAAAAGATTAATTCTCTACTTTCAGTCAGCTGTTGATGTCCAGCCATTTCCCAGAAGCCAGGCCTCAGTGTATAGAGCCAAACCTCAAAGTGACAAATGTCCCCAACTCCTCCTTCCCCTTTTATTGCCACGTGGTGTGGGACATCTCTGTGGCCAGTGTGGGACAGCTGTCCTGGCTGTGTCCCCTCCCAGAGCTGCCCCCAGGCTCCTGGGGAGGGGGATGTTGCAGGGGCAGCCCTGCAGCCCTGCCAGGCCCGCTCAGCATCCCGGGCTGGGGGAGAACCAACTGCAGCTCCTGCAGAGGCAGGCAGCAGCCTCAGCCCGCAGCTGGCCTTGGTGGGTTCTCCGAGGGGCACTGAGCACGGCAGGCTGTGCCTTGCTGCCATCCCTGATGCTGGAATTCCTTCCTTCCAGGCCGCATGTTGCTCAATGACTCCAAGAAGGGGCCCCCCCACCTGCACTACCGGCGCCCCTACGGCTGCGCCGTGCTCAGCATCGTGGACGTGCTCCAGTCCATCTCGGAAATCAAGGAAGAGAAGGACTTTGTGCTCAAAGTTTACACGTGAGTGACTCCTAGAAGGAAGTTTTTTGCTTTTCTGTTATTCCAGCAGCTCATAGAAACTAATGAATGTTTTCCAGAGATGTTTCAGGTGTGTGAAATGCTTCAGAAGTTATTGAATATTGTCCAAATCTATGTGGCTTGCAAAGCTGCTCTTTTATTAATGTGAATTATTTAAAATCTGCTGAGCTCAAACCCAAAGAAATGTGCTGCATTTCATCTGATGAAGGGAATAATAACTCATGCCTCATCTGCTATTCCTTACCACTCATGGTAACCAACAAAAGAAGTAGAAAACAACTGAAGTCAACAGTGTGTGACCAAAATTCTCAAAGCAAATCAACATTTTTTGAGCAGGAATCTGTCTTCGGTTCTTTGTGATTTTGAACTCTGAACTAACAAATTTTTATTATGAAATGTGGCCTCACAGTTGTAATAAAGAGGCCACAGACAAACTGACTGGAGACTGCAGGGAATATTTAAATCCCTTGTCAGTAAGGATAAATACTGGCAAGATCTGCTTTGCAGATGGGCTGGGGCACAGCCGACACTGCTTTGTGGTCTGTGGCCACTGTTGAGAGTAGTAAGAAAATTTGGTGGGTTATGGAACTTTGTCATTCTTTGAGAAGTGCATTCAGCAGCAGAAAATGTGACCTTCAAGGGAAACTAAATAAAAAAATGTCTTTTACTGTTCACTGAAGATTCTTGGATGTCTCTTCATACATTAGAAATCTCTTGTAGTCCAAACAAAAGTCTCTCAGAGTCAGCTCTTTCATTCTTCCTTTGCCAAAAGTTATGAAAATTGTAGCAAAAATGTCAAATTATAGGGAAGAAAATGGTCATCTTTCTTCTCTTTGTCAGTAGAATTTGGCCAGTCTTGGCCTTTTGTCACATTCAGTTTCAGCTTATCTCAGACCAGTGGGTTTTGGCTATATATAGTTCTGTTTGTAGATATGGTGTTAATGTATTGCAACTACAACATTACAGAAATGGAACATTCTGATTGTTAGATTTCTGCTTTGTTGCCCATTTAATGCCTCTTTAGCTTCTGAAAAATAGAACAGAAAAAATTTGCTGAAACACTGGACTTGGTCAGTGATAAGTGGAGTCACAGAGCCCTTTAGAGCAAACCAAAGTCTTGGTACAGTGATGAAATAAAAATCACTGGATACAGAGCTTCTCTTTTCTTCCTGCTAATCTGCAGTATTTTGTTAATGTGGATTCCCCTCACAACATCCAGAGCACCAACAGTTTTTGCCCAAATTCCTCAGCAGATTTGCAGCAGTTGTTCCTCATGAGGGCAGGGAGAGCCCCTGGCTGAATTCAGCTCTGTAATCAGATATTTGTAATTCTTTATCACCATTATCACTCTCCTGGGCTGTTACAAGGCTTGTACATCATTCTTTCATTTTACTGCTGTTTGCAGTGCTCTGTGTAAACCTCCAGCAGAAATATTCAGGAGGGAACATGGGTATATCTGAGGGGCACCAGGTCATCCCCTTTGCAGCTTTGATAGCTGTTGGTCTTTCATGACAGAGTTTTCACAGGTTTTTCTCTTGCATCTTCTCTTTGCACGTTCCTTGAGCTAACCTGCCTTTTTGTGTTCATAGGCTGCAATTGAAGTGACAGGTTTTGTCCTTTGGAAGTTTAAAATTGAATATGAGTGCTTAAACAGCCCTGAACTGATTTCCTTACCTGCTGCTCTCATTTTGATTACTGTTAAAATGCCTCAGGCCAACTCCAAAACGTCATAAAGATGAAATAAGGAGAGAGGTGTATTTGTGTTTTTTGAGGAGCAGTAAAAAGCATTCCTTTTATACACTATGTGGCTAAAGCCACAAATGAGGCAGCTAGAAAAGCCTTTTCACAGGGAGAAGCTGGAAAAAATTTGAGAGACTGAAAACCTAACAAAGACTGAAACAAATACATGGTCTGTCAATGGAGACTTCTGCTGAATCCACAAGAGAATGCTTATGGGAGGGGAAAAGAAAATCAATTTACTTCACCAATCTTTCTCAGCTTGCCTTATTATTGTTAAAGATTTATGTCTCAAAAATATTTTTTCTCACAATTGAGATTTTCCTCTTTGCTAATCCCACAGTCATGTTAAAATCTCCCTAAGAGGATAGAGTACCACAGCTGTAGTTATAAGCTCATTATGCAAAAGCATAAAGGTTTAAATTTATTATTCTTTTTAATATATATGCAAAATAATTTAAAAGTGAGATGAAAGTTAAATTCGCAGTCCATTTTTTTCTGAAATAACTTGACTTAATATTTTGTATTAATTTTTATCTTTAATGACATTTTTTGCTCATTGAACATTATTCTTTGTGTCCATCTTACGATTCCTCTGAAAACTTCATGCATTTGTCTTCCATAGTCACTATTTCTGTTTCTTTTTTTCTGTCCTATTCTCTTTCAGGTTTGTTTTTTTTTCGTGCTTCTTCAGCCCTAGATCTTTAAATTCTTACCTCTTTATGCCTGAATGCCTTTCCCTTTTGCTCTTCCATTGTTGCTGTTTGCCCAGCTGGACAAGAGCTGACATCCCATTGCTGTCCCCAGCTGCTGACACCGGGGGCTGCTGTGGGATGAAAACATTCCAAATGTGCATTTGCTGCACAACCAGCCCTCCTCAAAGGTGATGGATGGCTCAGGAAAAAAATCTTATTCAAAGGAGAAATAGATTCTTTTATATGCTTGGTGTTTGGACAAGTAAAATGTGAGCACAGTAAGACACATTCCAAGCAAGTGTTTCCAGGCCAGCCTGTCAAAGCTGGGAGAAGATCTTCCTTCCTGGCACTCAGGAAAAGCAAAGTGCAGCTTCCACTGGCAGTTGGTACAAAACTGGCTTTAAGCTGCCTTTGCAGTTGATTTTTGAGATAACCTGGTTGCAGGTTAATTTGCAGGCATAAGTCATTGGAGGCTGAAACCTGTTTTAACTTGCACTCCATAGGCTGGTACAGCAACTAAAAATCACCACAGGTTAGGCGTTTGTTTGGAACTGTGAGGAGGGAGGATGGTGGAGAGTTTGTGCTATAGGTTCTCTCTCTACTTTTAGGAGAATATTATTTGGAGTAGGATAAATGACTTTTAATGTGTTGACAATGTGAAGATAATTTTTTTTTTCTTGATGAGTGCTGAATTAGCACACAACATCACAATTATTGGCAGTACAATTATTTGTACTCTCCATTAATGTCTTAGCTCTGTTGTGTTTTGGTTTTGAGGGATTGTTTTGGGGAGCCCAAATGCAGTCAATTTACCACCCTGTGAAGTTCTGCGAGGTCACTTTGTGCTGATCTGCTTGGTGTGACTCTGTGGGAATTGGTGTCTCCTCCAAAAAGGCACATGGTACTTGCAGGAGGTGGGCAGTAGAGCAAGTGAAATGTTCTGTGTATTTAATTTGTTCCAAGTTCTCTGTCCCTTTTGCTCTTCTAAGAACTTTTGGGGGTGTCAGTAATTGTGGCTTTGGGGGTTACCTCATTATTCTTGGCAGCACATGGTTTTGCATGCCTGAACTGTAGGAAATTACCAGCTCCTACTTGTAGATAGCCTGAATTCCTTCTGCCATGCTGTTCTTCAGTTCATAATGCAGCAAACAAAAACATCCCCACTGTCTTCACAGGAGCTGGTGTGTGTATCTTACCCTGGCTGTGCTGACATGTTGTACTCTTGAAGGAAAAAAGGGAAAAACTGGTAATATCCTTGGAGAAGTTTTACAAAGTGATTTATTTCTCAAGACTCCTAGGAGCTGAAAGCTTGGAGTATTAGATTATTTTTTTAACCTTTAAAAGTCAATAGGACAGAAGTTTAATTAAATTGTTTAATTCAACTGCTTTTCAGGAGAAATGAGATTCACTATTGCTGCTGAGTTAAAAATTGCTGACTTCATGGAGAATCATTGAATCTTGCTGTTGTGGTTTAAATAAAGCACAGATGTATTTAAAATGCAGTTAGACTTGAGCAACATACTGCCTTTCCTTTCTTTTTTAACTAATAGCACTGTTTGTGGTAAAGGTGCCAATTTTTTTCCCATGAGAGAAGATGATATGGCTCATCTTTCATGGCAAAGCTGGATAAAGAGGGTCACTTCAGTTCTGTGCCTTTCTCTCCCCAGTCTGACACTTCAGGTCTCTCCCAGCCTGTGGCCTCAGAACGTGGGGCTGCTTTCCTTGGTTCCTGTCTCATGGCACCTCAATTCCTGCATGTTGTGCTTTGGATCCTGAACAGAAGTGTAGCACTCATTTTCTACAGACAGAATTCAGATAGAATGTCAGAGCATTCTTCATTCTGTCATGACCTGAAGAGTGGAGCGATGGCTTTGATGACAGAAGAGTCACCCCCAGCTCCAAAGTGTCCATTAAGAACATTACTATAGGAGAACATTTTATTTCCTTCCACTTTTGAAAATAAGTTATGTGGTATTTCTCTCATTCATCCAAACCCTAGAAGCATCCATATTATCTCTACAGCAAAGTTGACTGTTGTGTTCTATGATGGGTCAGCAGAAAGCATTTAACCTGAATTAGTGCTCTTTTATTTTAGGTGTAACAATGAAAACGAATGGTGCCAGATCCATGAAAATATCATTCGCAAGTCCAGCACCAAATACACGGCCCCCAGCTCCAACTATGGTAAATATCTCCTTGTGCCTGTTTGGCAGAACAGCTGAAGCTCCTTTAGGAAACAGCTGCTGATTTGTAGCAGAGAAATTCACTGAGATCTGAGGTTTTCCTTTCGTAGCTAATGACAGATAAATAGGGAAAGTAAATCCTGTCTTATCTGTTTACCTCGTGTAATGGTGTCTGTAGTTGCTAATTCAGAGATATCACTGCTCTCCCATTCCAAATGAAGCAGCTGATAGGATACAGTTCAGCTTCATTACAGCCAGTTCTGCTTTCATTACCGAGTGCCTGAATCACGGTGATGTCCAAATACTGAATTTTTCTTAATTTTGCTTGTTTGCATGTTGAGACACTGTAGTGAAATATGCAGTGCACACTCTCATAGAAGAGATTAAGCACAACAATAAGCAAAGAAAACATTTTGCAGGTTTGGAATTTTACTGTATGTAAAGCTGGTTTCATTCCCTGCGCCTCCTCCTGTTACAGTTAAAGTTATCCACTAGTCATCATTAAAAGATCTTCCTAAATTCCTTCTACCTTTGAAAACTTGAGCAACATGTCTGACCTTCCAAAAATTTGCTCCAGTCCATTTCCACTGGAATTTCTAAAATTTATTTTCATTGGTTTGTTTTTAATAGCAAACAAGGATATAAAATGAACAAGTTTCCTGTAAGTGGCAAAACCAGTCAAGGCTGATTTCTAATGAACATGTGTCTCTTGTGTACTGTGAAAGCTTCTGTACACACAGACATGCTTATACATGGCATTCAGAGGGTTTGGATTGTTGTCATGGGTTCAGAGGCTGTGTTTGCCCTGCACTGCTCTCCTGCCTACCCAGCTGGGCAGTTGCATGTCCATTTTTTGGCAGCCTTTGAGTACATACATGCTTTCTGTGCAGCTGGCTGGTTGGCCTCCCTATTCCTTCATTTTAAGGGTTTATGCTCATTTTTTTCATCCCAACTCCCAGTATTCATTAAATTTCTACAATCTTCATGTAATCTGGGTATCTACTTATTTGCCATATTTGGCTGAAGCCAAACAACAGGCTTTAAAATGATTTCAAGGGGAGAAGGCAGGAAGTGGGTGGGAGGTGCACTCCTGCTTTGTTCCCCTGGTAACTTGTCAGAGAAAATGGTGACTAAATATTGGTCACAAAGCCCAGATATTGAGCTTAGGAAAGAGCAGGACTTTGAATGGCTCATGCAAAAATGTGCATCCAGGGCAGGGTTGGGGTTGGTGCGTGTTGTTCTGGGCTGTGAACAGAGAGGACAGGAAGAGCTCTTGACCAAGTGGCACTGCAGGAGATAAAGAATGTGGAAAATTGCTCTGTGCAAGTAATTCTCATGGATATGTGGAGCTGGTAGTGTGCTCAGCAGGTCAGACTGGCCTTGAATGGCTGAGCTCAAGCCTGTTTTGTTGTTTTGGTTTTTTTTGTATGGTAATACTGGACTTGATAATTTTACCAGTACACTCTGATGTTGTAAAATAAAAGCAAGTAGAGAAAACAGCTGGACTGAGATTAAGTGTGTAATTATTCCTAGTCCAGCTGTTCAGATGAACAACACTGAACAGAGTTGGTTGCTGAAGTCAGTTTGGGCAGTTGACACTCCTAAAACTGCTGAGAATTTCATTAAAATCATCATCCCTCAATGAAGCGTTAAAGAATTAGTAGAACAGATACACTTTGAGATTTAAGATTTTTCATGGTATAAATCAGGATTAAAGGCACTTAAAGATGTTCCAGAGCTTTGTGTGGTTGGTGGTCCCTCAGACAGAGGTGGCATTTCTCATACACGTGTCAGAACCTGCTGCATGTGAGGAATAGAAATAATGGAAGTACTTCCTATAGCCTGGGACATGTCTGCAAAATTAGGCATTCTGACTGTTAGCAGTTGTATTTTAATATAATTCTGTGTTCTTAACTGATCCCTTATAACAGTTTTGTTTCCTCCATTTCAATTTTCAATTTCTCCAAGTGAGAAAAGAACTCTGTGTTTATATATTGTATTAAATAAACTGTGGAGCAAAACATTGGTTTACCTGCATGCTTTGTACACACAGAACAATGAATCTCCTTGTTTTTTTCCAGGACTTATAATATCTCTTCAGCTTCTTCGTGGTGACATGGAGCAGATCCGAAGGGAAAACCCCATGATCTTTAACAGAGGTGTTTCTGTCACCAGGAAGCTGGGATTTCCTGATGTTATAATGCCAGGTAAACAGAGCAGCTCCAAGCTGAAAATATTGGTCATTCTTTTCCCATACTCTCCCAATCAAGTACAACTGGGATGGGCACTTCCCTTGAGGGAGATTCCTAACAGAGTTGTCTTATTTATCAGCAAATGCCAGATTTGGGGAGGCAAATGCTAAAACATTGTCAGAAACAGACATTACATTGATAGAAGGTGTTAAAACCATGTGGCTACAAGGGGATCTGGAAAGATTGCACTGATATTCCCCATGACTCCTGCCAGTTAATATCCCTCTTGTACACTCAGTGGAGATGTTTCTTTTTAAATGCATGAAATTTCTTCTTCCCACAATCCAAATCCTGGAAAAAATGAGTTTCCACTTTGCAGCCTTGATGTTTTTGAGTTCATGTGATCCTTTTGTAAAGAGAAGGTGCAGAGCTGGTTGGATTTTCCCTCTGGCCTGACAGAGCAGCTGGTCTGTGCAGTGTCTTGGCTGCAGCCCTGCTGTGCTTCCTCTGCTCCTCACCTCTGGAGCTGCAGCTGGAGATGCTCTTGGCTTGGCAGCCCCAGCACAGCCAAGAGTTCATCTAGAGAAGAACCCAGAATGTGGGCAGTCATGCAACCACATAAAATTTGGTGTTACAGTGGCCTGACTTCTGCAGTGTGGTAAGAAATGGGTTTGCTAATTAGTAGTGTTTGAGCTATTGCTTCATTGCTGTGATGAGCAAGCCGAAGGATGGCTTTACAAACATGGGAAGCATAATGGGAAAAGCATCAGATTTTATTACTCAAAGGCTGCAGTGAGACATCAGTGCCAAAGTAGTTGTAGCCTTGTTCTGGAAGCTCTTCAGAAACCACAATACAATAGAGAGTAGCATTTCTTGAAATTAAAGAGTCAAAGGATTTAGAACAACATCTGTGTATTTACTGATGAGCTTGAAAATTATGGTAACAGCAGCAGTAGATGTGGGCTATAAAGCCAATTACAAATTTTGGTTCTCAGTGACCTTATAGCAGTTCCAGGCATAACCCAAAGCAATCAAATAGGGAAAAGATGAATTATTGCAGGCTGAGGTACAGACACAGCAGCTGCAAGGTGATCTCTGTAATTGATGTGTCACATTTACACACCTGTGCAAGGGAATTGATTCTCCTGCAAGAACTGCTTGATCCTTCATTTCTGTGGATGAAGCTGTACCTCGGGTGCTTCAGGCCGCTGAAACTGAAGGAACAGCTTCGTGTCCTCAGTGTTCCCCTGAGGAATTTTTTTTTTTTTTTTTTTTTTGTTCTCTGGGCCCTGGCCACTCTGGTAAGTGCCCAGTGTGTCCCCTGTATTTGCTGCTTTGGGCCAGGGCTTGAGCAAGCAGGTCAGCAGTGCTCATACAAAAAGTACTCCTGCCCATAGCTGTTAAAATTCTCTGTTCATTGCAGCTAATCCAATTTTCCAGATTCTCTTTGTGAGAACCACAGTACTTTTTGGGGAAGACACTGAGGTTTTAAGATGATAACCTGTTTGGAATTGGACTCATATACATATTTATATACACACACACACACATATATATAAGGCCAAAATGCTGATTGATAAATGTGTGAAGGGATCACCATTCTGGTTTTAAATGCTTCCTGCCTCTCTAGAGGATCTGGGCACAGAACTTCTCCTTGATTCCAGGTGTGCTACAAGAGGTTTTCATATATTAAGTTTAGATGCAAAGCTTTAGGCATTGTAAGAATAATGCTTCTATTTGTGAGGAAAGACAGTTTGTACATGTCTGTAAACACCAAGTAAGAAAAGCAAAGCAGCTGAGGAAGGGTGAATGAACTTTCACTGTAGTTATAAATGAGGACATTGCCCGAGCAGAGAGGAGCTGTGAAGAAAGGGGTAGTCATGAATGGTGCTCCAAACAAAGGCTTTCACTATCTTGGGCATTCTCCAGAATAGTGAAATCTCTGGAAAATGAGGAGATTGAAATGTAATGGAACTCCACTGATGCAGCAAACAGTGTTCAGTCTAATTACTAATCAGGGTTTTTTGGAAATCAAAGCATGTTTGACGTACTCAAGTGACAGCAGATATTTGCCTGTTGTTTGCTTTTAAAACAGCAGATCCAGTTGGGGTTGGTGTGGGCCTGACATCCAGGACAGAACATTTGGCTCCTGTTACCTTTCAGGGGGATTAGCCCAGCTACATGAGCAAGGAATGTCTATCAGTTGCCTTCGTGCTTGTGTTCCTACAGCCAGGATCAAACAAATTCCTTAGCTTTAGGAGTATTGTGTAAAGTTGAAAAATAATTCACGGGGGACAAGCATGACCAAAGAAAGAAACAAAACCCCCCAGCCAAAGACTGAAGGTGTCATGCCCGTTAGCAGTTCTCAGCCATGTCTGCTGCTTTAGTAGTCTCTGTCAAACCAGCTCCTCCTTGCTTTGCTTCAGAGCTGTTTGTCATTAAACACAGGGTTTTGTCTTCCAGAAGCAGCATGGGAAGTTCATGACTTGTATTTTGCAAGTGGATACAAATTTTTCAGGACAGTGTAAAAATTATTTTTATTAATAAATTAATAAAGTCTATGTTTTAAAACCTGTCACTTTTTAAAAAAAGCAGCAGTCATTCTGCTGAACCAAGAAATCTATTTTTAAAAAAGTAAATAGCTTTAGCATTTCAACTTAATTTTTTTTTTGTCATAGGTTTGAATGTTTTCATTTTCTTTTTTAGCAGGAAATCTTTTCACATGTGCACTTCTTAACTATTAAAATTCTGTAGCTGTGTCTCCTTACTGTTTTCCTATCCCTTTTTGTTTTCTAAGCTGTAGCATTAGCCCCCTGTATCAAGCCCTCTTTTCCTGTCCCTCTGATAGGAGCAACATCAGTGGTATCTGGTCATCATTAAGAAACAAAGTGAAACTGGTCTTTATGGGTTTGTATCTTGCATGATTATGCAGAACAAGCTTAGTATTCTACAAAACAAGCCTTCCTGCCTTCTTTTGTAAAGATAAAATGTTCTTTGTTTCCTACTGTGTTGTGATCTGACAAGAGCATCATAAAGACTTCAGTTTTCTTTTTTGGCAAAATTTGGTCAAACCAGCCTCCTAACAAAGTTACTGTGGGGTTTTGCTCATTTGTGGTTTGGTTTTCTTTATTCCTTTTTTAAATTGCTCCTGGCTTTAAGGCCATGCACCTGATCTTGCCAATTTTACCTTTCCCAGAGCTGAGAGCAATGAGCCCTGTGCTGCTCCTTGGGGATTGCAGCTGGGCTTTGTGCAGAATTTGCTGTGCAGCAATCTGTTGCACAGGCTTGGTGTTTGTCAGTCCCCCAAGGACGTCCCTCCCCTTGCCCATGTGCTGATAAGTATTCTGTCTTTTCCTTTGATCCTCTGATGAAAAGTGCATGCTTCATCTCTGACTCGTGAGTGATGTTTCTTTCTCTTTTTTCTCTCTCCTTGTCTTAATTTCCTGGCTTCTCTCCTGTTCCTTTCCCTTTATTCTCTCCCCTTTGTTTCTGATGCAGAGATGAAGATTGTTGGGTGTAAGTTTCTGCTTTTCTGTGTAATGTCTGCTTTTTGCTTGCCTTTTTTTCCATTTTCATATCTTCCATGGAATGTTGGGATTGATAAAGACAGCGAATCATAACATCACAGGGAACCTTTGGTAACAGGGAGGTGGAGACTTTGTCTCTCTTCATACCACAGGGTTTCAGGCAAATTTAGTAACTGTGGCAGGTAAATCAGTGAGAAACATCTCAGCATCTGTTCAGTCAGTGAGCACAAAGTCATGGCAAAAATAGGCTGAGGGAAGGACAAGGTAAAATCAGCCGTTCTCAGAATGTTCATGGCAGGAGTGTTAATGAGACCAAAAGACATAATTATGTAATAATTATCACCAAAAAGTGTCTACAGGAAAGGTAAAAAGTATTATTGTCATAAATAAACTTGTGGAAATGAAAAGCTGGAGGAGACAAAAAGGATTAAAAAACAACTTCCTACTACTGAAAGGCAACTATTCCAGGGAAATCACTGCATTTAAAAAGGGCATTGTATAAATTCTTTTCTATACATAGAAGTCAAACAATGGGTAGCAAATAACCTAATAAGTATTGCTTGTCCCTTTTCTTTGAAACAATTGTGTTCTGCTCAGTGAAGGCTGGAGAAGCACACGGAGTTAAACTTGCATAATGTTCTCTTTAGAGAAAAAAAACTAATTTAATTTGCCATAGAGGCAACAGATAAAAGCTTTGTTTCTTCTTGCTGCTGTAATATTGCTCACAATTATGTTAATAGTTGCTCACTGTAGCTATTTCAAGAATATAGGCCTTAAAAAAACCCTGCTGCCTGGGTGGTGAAGGGGCAGTGAAACGAGGTGCTGAAATGGCTGGAATGTGATCCCAGAGTGTGGGATTGTGCCAGGAATGCAGTGGGGATATGGAGGGGCTTCACAGGGCTGTCAGAGGGAATGTCACTGCTAAGGGCAGGGAAAATCACTCAGTGGGAGGATGAGACTGCCAACAAGTCCTGAGGGGCAGCCAGGGAGCAGGACAGGGGGGCTGGAGACCCTTCCCATTGCCCCTTGGCCACTTTGTCCTTGTCCCTTTGGTTTGAGGAGTGATTGATGAGCACGAAGCTGCTCCTGCCAGCCCCAGCTGTGCTGAAGCCCCTGTCCTTTACAGGTAGCTCTGTTTGCACTGCAGGCAGCTGCAGCTCCAGGTGAGGGTGGAGTTTTGCTGTGTGAGATCAGGGACCCATCACTGGCCCCCTCCAAAGCTGCAGCTTCCAGGGAAGAGCCATCCAGAAAGGGAATGTCCAGGATGGTGTGAGAGTCTCAGCCAGGAAGCAGAGCAGTTCCCCTGCAAGGAGCTCCATCAGATACAGCCAGAACATGTGATATAACACTGCACATGAACAGAAATCTCTACACTTTGATTTGCTTCAAAGCTCTTCCTTGCTGGCCCAAGTCCTCCCTTTGAGCTGCTCTAACTTGGTTCAGGTCAGTGGGGTGATGCTGATTTGCTCTGGTTGTTCATTAAAGATGGGACATAAATGCACAGGTTTGGGTTTTCTTCAGGATCCATTGTGGAAGATATTCTGATTATCTTTTTTGTCCATTCACTCTTCTGTGAAATGCCAATGGTTTTGAAGATATGCCAGACCCAGAGGTGTTAGAGAATCCAGCAGACAGTGCATCCTATGTGGGGCCCTAAGTGAATAGGACCAGCCCAGCAATTTCATAAAAATACACCTAAACACTAATATTCTGATTCTTTTTCCCTAGGCTGCCTAAATTGTAAAAGGCACCTTGCTTTCACCTTCAAAAATCCAGTATTCTCTGGATAAATAGCTATTTTACTTAGCTGAAATTACACCTACACATGCAGACTTCTGGGATCTGCTACTTTTCCCCAGCTTACAGGGATACATTATTACATGTCCACAAAGTCACAAACATTGACAGCTCAGAAAAAGTTGTTAGGGCCTAGTGATCAGAAATTTGTGTCTCTTTCTCCTGCAGAAACTTCTGTGAATGATGTACCTTTATTTGGTACAATATTCTTCTGCACAAAACAGGGACCATTCCTGTCCTCAGTGTTCAAAGTCTTTAGGATCCCTGAACAAAAAGTGTTTGAATGCAGACAATTCCTGTAAATTGTTGCTGTTTTGCAGTACAACTAACTGGTCAGGTTTCCAGTGGAAAACCTACACACCCTGTCAGGATAAACTTCCATTTCTTCTGCTGGAGACTGGGCAAGGAGTGGCTGTTAGGCTGCTTCAGGTTATTAAATCTTGAAAATTATAAAAAATTGTTTGGAAGTCTTCCAGTACATTCCTTTATACTGCAAATGCAAAATCAATATGTGGCTCATGTAACCTTTTCTACCACTCCTTTTTGCCCCCATTACCATTAAAATAGTTTCAGGTGATATGAGAAAGGATTTCCTTTCAATACAAATGAACCTCCCCAAGCTGTAATTTATGATTTATATGGTGGACATTGGGCTTTATAAATAGGTTAGAACAGACAAATAAAAAAAACCCCAATAAAAGTGAAGGGAGTTAATAAAGGAAGAGCCCTATAACACATGAGAAAATGATGTTTTAATATTATAATGGAAAATGCTGTCTTTCAAGGCATTTGATGCAGAATTCATGTCAGTAACTATGTATATAGAAAGGGCATGGGTTATGCTAAAAAATTTACTTTTGTTTTAACTGGAAAACAATTGTAGAGAGATGGGCTTTGAAACAACTCCTGTTCTGAAAACTGAGATATTCAGTTCATCCTTGACAGCATCCAGCACAGAGACCTCAGCTTCAAATGACATCAGCAGACTTTGCTCTATAAATACTCGTGGCCCACTGGCCTTGTAGCACTTTTTATTCCTGTTCTGATGATGGGAGGTCACAGCTCACCCAGTTTTTTGCTCTGTGCTGCTGTTTGGGAAGGCCTGAAACCTCTGTGGTCCAAGCTGAGGTAGCCAGCCTGATTTTCCCCCAAAATGCAGGATTTGCTGTCACAAGCACAGGGCTGTTTGTGCAGACATTTGCATGAAAGGTCGGACATCTTAAAATAAAGTTCATTATTGATCTCTTTGTCTCTTTCCCATGGAATTAATCCTGCCAGTGCCTCAGGGCTGGAGCTGCCCAGGCCACTGCTGCTGATGCCACCATGGTGCTGTCCTGTGCCAGGTGTCCCGTGCCCAGCCCCGTGTGGCACTGAGCTTTCACACCCAGAGCAGGGATGGCAATAAAGTGCCCAGTGCTCAAGCATTTGCTCTGGCTTCTGTGCTGCCCACTGGGCTGTCACAGCTCAAATCCCTCAAAAGCACAAGCAAATGGAGCAAAAACAAAAGGCTTGTGAGGCCTCAGGTCAACTGAAATGTTAGGAAAAGATTGCTCCTTGTAGGAAGGTGATTCCCAGCAAAATAATCACCCTGCCTGATGGTTAAATGCTTCTTGTCTTTGTTAGATACATTTATTTCCAATTTTTACTGTATGTAGTGACTTTTTGTATTTTTTGAAGATCCAACAGACTTTTTTAACAAGAGAAGATGCACTGTTATATTTCACTACTTTTCACTGTCTTTTCCCTTAATTTTATGCAAATCCACTGGTTTAAGATCCCTCCAGACCCCACCCCAAAGGCTTTTTTTTTTAATTAGTGGAGTAATATCCCTCCTGTTAAGCTTAATAGAAGATAGGATGCTATATATAACCAAATGCTGCCTTTAATTTAGGCTGGAAAATGATTTGCTATCTGACATTGGACTTTGTGTAGCCAAACTGCCTTCCAGAAAAGAGGTCATAAGTAGGGAGCTCCAAAATGCTAATTATAGTGAGCACAATTAATTTCTATTAAGATTTAAAGCATACAAATTGAAACTTTTTTCCTAATTGTGCAAATTGCTGAGAAAAAGGGATGGAGTCTGTTAAGCAGGAGCATTTTCAAGAGAAAAGGCCCAACTTAAACCATATTTTGTGATGAATTTTGTATTTTCTTGATATCCTTATAATCAGGATAGAGATATCTCAGCTTGATTTGGAACCCTAAGGTAATTTTCTCTATTGAGGCCTATGGATTGTTGCATTTGATGCTGTGCTTTGATCAGCCAAACCAGATCCAATATCCCAGGTCTTTCACCAAGCTCTTGCTGTCATCTTTTCCCTGTTGATGCCCCGTGGCAGCTCAGGCTCTGGCTGGGAGCTGTTCCCAGCACTGCCCCTGCAGGAGAGGGAGGCTCCTGGAGACAGGAGCATGCCCTGCACACAGCTTCCCATTTACAGAGTTCCTATCAGGAGCCACAGAGCTGGATTTTCCATGCTGAAAGAGTTGTGCTTATCTCCAGAAATAAAATTGAAAGCAAAGGCAGGACTGAAAGCTTCTATTGTTTGTCCCTACAGTAGATTAAGGAACAAGTTCTGTGGGGTTTTAGACTTCAGGAAGAATTTGAAGCGCTGCTTTGAGGGGCACAAAAGGATGGCCCTCAGTGCCTGAGAGCAAATGCTGCCTGATTTCTTTGTGCTTCTGATTAACAGACAGATTTAACTGCATCAGCTTCTCCAAGTGGAAGAAGTCAGACATGGAAGGAGTCTCTGCTTTGTTCCATTACTTTGTTATTTAGTGTCTTGGGGCTGATTAACAAAATACTTGCCTTGAAAGGGTTTCAATTTTTTGTTTGGGTTTTTGTTTGTTTGGGTTTTTGGGGTTTTGTTTGTTTTGTTTTGGGGTTTTGGGCTTTTTTTTTGTATTTTTATATATTGCCCTTTAGTATGTTTGCCTTTCTGGCAAGTAGATAAAAAGAAGTGTTAAGTGTGAACCATCATAAAATGGTGTCAGTAACTAAATCTTGGAGGAAAATAGGTGTTACCTGCTGTCCTTTTGGTGTAGGCCTTAGAACTGACCCCGTTCGTTTTGAAAGCAGTTTCCCAAATCAGATTCTAAAATAAAACCAAACCAAGAGAGCTAGAGTCTGTGAAATTCAGGATATCAAGATACTGAGACACAAGCATTTCTATTTCTGAATATAGTAATTTGGTCTGAAAGCTCCTGAAAATGACGTCGTGAGAAGCTGGCAAGTGTCCATACTGCCTGCTTTAATGTAGCCATGCATATGGATACCAGAGACCAGCCAGAAATCCAGCAAAAGTCACATTTATAATTCCTTCCTAATCTGTCTGAACTGAACTGTGATCAGGTTCCCAAAAAGGCTGCTTTTATTTTGTTGTTGTCATAAAAGGAAATTATAAAAATATCAAAAATGCTCGAAAGGCTAACTGAACATAATGTTATTCTGATCATCGCAAAAATATTTATTTTTTGTAAAATCTATTGGAAATAGGAAGTCTGAAGCTAAGGACGCTTTGTCAGGCTCAGTCTTACACTTCCAGCTCAGCTAACAAGGCACAGCATAGCAGTGAGAGGTTTTTTTCCCTTCCCCACTTACATACTTAAAACCAGTATTGATCCTGAGTTCACATTAAAGGCATTACTAACAACGGTCTGATTTGATGCACTGATATTAAACTTTTCATCCTTATTAACAATTAACTTGCTGCTTGGAATGATTTGGGCATCAGCCATCGTCTTGCAGAACACAGAGAACGATTTGCAGAATGGAACTGGGACGGCCCCCGGTGTCCCCTGTGGAGTTTCAAGCTGTGGCTCGGCTCTGTCCCCGCAGGTGACATCCGGAATGACCTGTACCTGACCCTGGAGAAGGGGGACTTTGAAAGGGGTGGCAAAAGCGTGCAGAAGAACATCGAGGTGACCATGTACGTGCTCTATGCCGATGGAGAAATCCTGAAGGTGAGTGCTGCTCTCCCTGCAGGGACACATCCTCTTGTTCCAGAGTCTGTGTTGCAAGGGTAGAGCTAAAATAAAACCAGCTCTCTCTTTATTGTGAAGTTTGTAAGCTCTGTATTTTGGTCAGTTACAAATCTATAAGGATTTGGAGCACTTGCCTTATGTGGGGATAGAAGACTTGAAGAAAATACTCATGAGCTGAAAAAGCCTGCCTCATTTCCAAATGTGATGTCAGTGGCTAAAGTAAAAAAATTTAGAGTAACTGTAATCACAACTGGGGAGTATATGGCATATCTAAAATTAAATGTGTGTCATACAACACGATGAAATGTGATTCCAAGGGAGACTTTTATATCCGAGTTGTTGGGTTACAGTACTGAATGTAGTTCTGGAAAATAACTCAGAATAAAATTTCACCCTGGGTTGGCTCCATTCCAGCTGGGGATGGGGATTGTTTATGTTCCCTGTTTTACCTCCTCTGTTCTTTTGGTTTTATTGAAGACAAGGAGGTGGGTGGGAGGTTGTGAATATAGAAAGTAAACAGGAAGTATTTCAGCATGAGCAGCAATCAGAAATAACTTCCCCCTACCTTTTCCTTTACATCTGCTGTAATAAAATGGGCTTTGTAGCCATTACACCTAAAAGTGTGTACCGAATACATTGCCACAATCTTCTGGTTTTAATTGAAAGGAGAGCTTTCATTACTACAACTGCTTGTGGTTTCATTAAAAGTAAAGTGTATTTCTTGTAAGGAACTCGTTTGTGCTCAGAGCTGCTGCAGGAAGATCAGATTCCTTTTCTGCCTAAGCTTTTCAAACTGAGTGGCAAAGTTTTAATCATCAGTTGATTTCAGTCTGCCAAGGACAAAGAGAAGTCCCTCAAACTGCAATATCAGCATCTTCAAATGCTAATGTACATAATGGTGCCTCATGATTACATACAAAAGCCAGGTAATTTCTAGACATTGCCATGATTTTGGTTGGAATGGTCATTCATGGAGATGAAGTTGGTTTTTCATTATCTTAGCCTGTTCTTAATATTGTAAAGTACATGGCAGAGTGGGACAGGCATGGCACAAACACTGTAAAGGATGGTCAGTCCAATTAGGAAAAAATCAGGTAAACAGATTTTCCTGAGAAGCTGTGGCTGCCTCATCCCTGGAAGTGCTCAAGGCCAGCTTGGATGGAACTCTGAGCAACCTGGTCTGGTGGAAGGTGTCCCTGCCCATGGCAAGGGGTTGGAACAAGATGAGCTTTGAACTCCTTTCCAACCCAAATCATTCTAGGATTTGCCATAAAGGAGATACTTTACATATAAAGAATGTTTGTGGGGTTTTAAAATTTAGGCCACATATTTAAAAGAAACTCTCTGTCTCAGTTGTTTTTATGGCATTGCTCCTCTGTATGGTGGCAGTCAAAGCAGCAAAGACACTTGTTTTGTGTCTGGGAGATCTTTGGTTCCTGATGTTTCATGATGCCTGTGAATGTGGGCAGAACCCTGAGAGTTCATTGACCCTGGAGCACTGCTGTTCCTGGTTGGAATCCTGGCTGTTCCTGGTTGGAATCCTGGCTGTTCCTGGCTGGAATCCTGGTTGGAATCCTGGCTGTTCCTGGTTGGAATCCTGGCTGTTCGTGGCTGGAATCCTGGTTGGAATCCTGGCTGTTCCTGGCTGGAATCCTGGCTGTTCCTGGTTGGAATTTCCTGGCTGTTCCTGGTTGGAATCCTGGTTGTTCCTGGTTGGAATCCTGGTTGTTCTGGTTGGAATTCCCTCCACCATTCCTGCCCCATGGCCTTTCTGGAGCAGAGCTGCCAACAGAGACACTGTGTGCAGAGTCACACAGGACAGGAGGAAATGGCCAGAGTTTTCATCTGATATTAGAGTAAAATCCTTAAACTTGTCCCAACCAGCAGCACAATCCAAGTCTGAATTGTGCCTTTGTGAAGCCCTTAGCAGAACCATGCACAGCATTAATGAGAATTTTCTCAGCTCCTCATTGCTGTTGAGTGTATCTTGATCCAGAAATAGTCCTATTGAAAGGAGCAAAATTACCTCCAGAATGTAGTGCTGTTCCAAAGGAAAATGAGTGTTTCCTTCTCAAAATGGTCTTAGTCAATTGTTAGTATCTTTCAATATAGTCTGAAAAACTAAAAAAAAAAAAAATCCTTTGACACATTTCTCACGTGTTTGTTCTTTCTGTTCCAGTAGCAGGAACAGCCTATGAATTGCAAGGCACACCTTTAACAATAGAAATTTCCTGATAGTTTTTCTAGTTTAGCTTCCCTTCCCTGCCTCTGCCCTCTAATTCCCCTGCTTCTTTGGGTCTCAGGGTCACCACGTGTCTGGAGATTAGTCTGATGTTTGCATTTTGCAGATCACAATTTAGAATTAAAGATTTACCAGGCTGCCCTCCTCAGACTATAGATTGTAGTATAACTGCATGGAAACCAAGTTAACAACCAGAAGGAGAGACTATTTATTTGAAGTTCACAGAATGAATTTGCATTCAAAGACTGGCCATTTGTCAGCCAGAGCAGGTGGCTTCTTGATGGAACAAAAAAAAGCTCACATAATAATTTGAATTTTTGCTGCACCTTGTAGAGGAAATAGAAATACTGTTTTGTTTGCTCCAAAGAGCCTAATGCAGAATGAGCTTTTGGAATTGCTGTGTTGAAGCCCAACCATTTACTCTTGCTACAGAACAGTGCTGGGATCTTACAGGTGTTCTGGGTTGCACTGCTCTCTACTAACCTGTTGTTATCTGCAACATTTAATTCTTGTTCCTGTATTTAAAAAAATGTGGGGTTGTGTGAGTTCAGCCTTCAGTCACTCAGTTTGGATCAGAGCCTTTGCAGTGAGTCTCTGTCCACGTAGGCTGTCCTTGCACTGAATCCCAGAATTCCAGAGAGCTTTTCTTCCCTTCTGGGCTCCTTTATGAATTCTTCACTTTCTCAAAGCCAGCAGATTATTGCCAGAGGTTGAACTAACTGGGTCTGGTTAATGGGATGTTCTTGACTGGGCAGTCAGATGGTTACAGATTTTTTAAAAATCAACATTTCTGGTATTTTCTTGGGATAGAATTTGTCGATGCCTTGGGGAAATGACCAGTAGCAGTTCTTGTCATCGTACTGCTCCATGGGGTTTTTTACATCAGAATTTATATTACATGGGTTATTCTTAGTCTGCTTAGCTTGTTTCTTCCTGGATTCATTATCCTTGGACATGCTAGTGAAGAATTTCCAAGCTGTTTTTTTCTGCTTGGTTTTATGAGATATTTTATCTTCTGGATGTCTTTGTTAGTGCTGGGTCTAGAGCATGGGTTAGTGCTCATATATTAAGAAATGTGCTTCCTGCTCCATGTCCTCATCATAAAGGACCTTTTACTGTCCTTATTTCAGAACTTCAATATTTATCCTATTTTCCTTCACTTGTATTCTGAGCATTTCTTGTTTTCTAAACAATATCAGTTCATGTTTTTCTTCATTTGTGAAGCATAGATTGGGCAAGATCTCTGAGTTTGTTATATCTGAAGGCGGAAATCCAATTATGTTTTTAGGTGTTGAGTATTACACAGAAATTCTTTGTTTGCCACTGAAGAAGTAACTTGATTAGAATTTTCTAGGATACTTGGTGAGGCTGGATAGTCATAGTTTTGAAAGATAAACATTTGTAAAGAACTTTTGGGATTTTAGGAAATTAAGGTCAGTTATCACTTCTGAACTGAGATACTGAAGCAGAAATCAGGTGAAAGGATCTCTTCACAGAAGGCTGATATTACTAGTGATGGTCCTATTATGTCCTATCTTTTGGACTGAGTTGTGTATATTTGGACTTAGGTGTTTATTGTATTCATTCACTGTTTGATGGAAAACTTAGCTTAAATAATAACTTAAGATACTGGGATTCATGCAGCATTACAGGTCTCTTAGTTCACCCTTTGACCCAAAACAAAGTTTCAAGATCTCCTAAAAAATTTCCCATTTCATTGTGTCTGAATTTCTGCTTCTGACTCTTTTAGGTCTACAGAAAGCCATGAATTATACGAGGGCTGTCGCTGGGTGATAAAATGATTCACCAGAGGTGAAGTGCTGAGTTTAATGCTGCCTTCTTCCCTTTGGTGGCAGGACTGCATCAGCCTGGGCTCGGGGGAGCCGAGCAGGAGCGCCTACCACTCCTTCGTGCTGTACCACAACAACAGCCCGCGCTGGGGGGAGATCATCAAACTGCCCATCCCCATCGACCGCTTCCGCGGCTCCCACCTGCGCTTCGAGTTCCGCCACTGCTCCAGTGAGTGCCCGCAGCGGCCGGCCCCTTCCTCGGCCTGCCTGGGGCTGCCACTGCCTGCCTGGGGCTGCCACTGCCTGCCTGGGGCTGCCACTGCCTGCCTGGGGCTGCCACTGCCTGCCTGGGGCTGCCACTGCCTGCCTGGGGCTGCCACTGCCTGCCTGGGGCTGCCACTGCCTGCCTGGGGCTGCCACTGCCTGCCTGGGGCTGCCACTGCCTGGAGGGCAGCAAAGGGAGGCCAGCCTGAAATACAGAAAATGCAGAGAAGGGGCACTGCTAAGCAGCCTTTTGCTGAGTTTATCGAGCAGCGCACTAAAAACATGGTGAACGATCAGTGCGGGGCAAAGCACTTTATAGATGTTTGTCCCTGCTGTTCTTTTGTTGTGTTTTTCTGCAGAATGTTTTCTTTGCAGGATAAACAGTTTAGATTTTGCTGTGTTTGGTATGTCTGTCTTTGATTTGAAGCTTGTCAGTCCTTTACATAGAACTAGAAAAAAGAAATTTGAATTAGAAAAGTTGTTTGTTCTGTAAGCTGCTTGTTTTCTTTTAGGCGTGTGGAGAAGTTGGTGAGTAATCTTGTATATATTGACAGAGAGGATTTGCACAAACACAATTTCTTCTTTCTATCTCTTGCTGCAGCAAAAGACAAGGGAGAGAAGAAGCTCTTTGGGTTTGCATTCACCCCGTTGATGAGAGATGATGGCACGACCTTGTCAGATGATATCCATGAGCTTTATGTTTATAAGGTACCAGTTCTCTGCAGACTTTTCACAGCTCATCTCGACTTCATTACTTAAATGAGTAATGGTCATTACATTATACTTCTCCCCCTTATTAGATGTGTGTGAGAAACAGATTAATAGTAGTTTCAAAATTTTATCCATTCAAATTCACATGGTCTGGATAGAGCAGGTGCTCTATCTATTCTATTCTAGGTGCAGCTGATCTTTTCCATCCTGATGATGATGATTTATCTGCTATTAATCCCATCCATTTTGACTTCAAACACACTGGTGTTCATGAGCATTCAGCACTTCCACCAGCCTAAGGCATTGCTCTGTGCCTTTGTAAGATGACATTGTGCTGGATTCAAATGCCTCGCGCTGCAGTGCCACAGCCTGGCAGCCCTGCAGCAAGAGATTTGGGCTTTAGGGTTTTTCCTTCCTGCTGATTCACCTGGGTTTATTTGTTCAGTACAGTTTTCAGGCAGCAGCACTAAGTTTACATCTAGAAGATCTGATGAGTTCTAATGAGGCAGTGGTTGGAGACCACTCAGTAGAGCTGGCTCTGTTCTGGGCGTGTCCAGACCCCCAAGCACAGCTTTTCCTTAGAAGTGTTGGTGTGCACCCACAAAAATCCCAACACTGGCACTGTTGGGGAACTGCTGACAGGCTGTGGGCACGTGGGACGAGATGGACAAGGTACAAGTGCACCCCTTGTGCTGCCCCCGCAGTGCGATGAGAACAGCACGTTCAACAACCACGCGCTCTACCTGGGCCTGCCCTGCTGCAAGGAGGATTACAACGGCTGCCCCAACATCCCCTCCAGCCTCATCTTCCAGCGCAGCACCAAAGAGACCTTCTCAGTCTCCACACAGCTCTCTTCTACCAAACTGACCCAGAATGGTGAGTTGCTGATCCCTCGGAACTCTCCAAGGCAGCAGGAATTAAGAAAGAGAGAAAAAAATTCACTTTTAGCACTTTTACACAATCCAGAGGTTGTTTTGTTTGGCTTTTACAGAGCAGAATAAATGAGCTTTTTTTACAGCAACGTCCCTAAAGCACGAGCAGACAGGAGTGGATTGTCCACAGTGCAGTGTCAAGTCACACAGGGAAAAATGCAGCCTTTACTCTTTTTGAAGCACTTTACCATTCCTCCATTCCTTTCTCTATTAGCAGCATTGACCCACTCCATACTGTACCTCTTGTTTCCCATTATATATAAATATATAGATGTCATTTCCAAGGGGACTGCCCCAAGAGGTGAAGTGCAACGTGATGAATCTCTGTTGGGTCTGGGGTCATTCTTCCCTCTGTGTGTGGTTGCAGCTCTTTCTCCCTCTCTCTGCAGTGGATCTGCTTGCCCTGCTCAAATGGAAAGCTTACCCAGATCGAGTGATGGATATTCTGGGGAGACTGAGACATGTCAGTGGCGAGGAGATTGTTAAGGTACTACATGAAATTACAGCCTTTGGATGTGTCTGTGATAGGCAGTGAGCTCTGACCTGCAGACCACTTCTGAAGGCTCCTTATTGTGCTTTTTGATTCACACTGTGGACTTCCACCCTGTAGGAATTGGGATTTTATTATGAGGTGAAACTGGACAGGAAGATACACTTGAGAAATTAGTGCACAGTCAATCTGTGGGATCAAACCAGAGCTAATCCTTAATCAAATGCTCTCAGCCACATGTGCTGGGCCCTCAGCACCAGGGGTTCCAGCCTGCAGTCCCACACAGCTGCTGGTGCAGACACAGACCCTGGCAGGGGCTCTCTGGTGCACCAGTCTTTTGTCTGCCAGCTCATCATCTCACCAGGTTTTGTAGCCACTGTTCTACATGATGATCTTGTGTGGCCTGGGCTTCCTTAGGGCCCAGGAACTTCCAGCTGTGTTTGAATACTTGTGGTCTCAGCAAAACAAAGTGCATTCCAGATATGCCTCTGATAATCTTAGGTGTCCTGGGAACTCTCCCTAGGATTTATTTCTATAAATCTGGAAGTAAAAGCTGATTTCTACTACAAACAACAAAGAGAAGAAACTGAAGACAAATCCTATCACTTCAGTAGTTTATCATTAAAGCCACTTCACTGCAACTCATTTGAGTGTTGCCATATCTGGAATGTTACTCTTCATGGTAATTTGGTAACAGTAACAGGGAGAGCAAAAATCCCATTTATATTTGAATTTTGCATGAATGTCATGTTTTGTACACTTTGTAGGGCAGTACAAGTATTTGGTTTTATAGAGTAAGAAAAAGAAAGATATGGATTGAATTATTTCATGGGGAGAAGTAATTGATTCTCCCCATAAATCAGCTGTCATTTGGCACTGGAATCTGAAGAACAGAATGTAATAACTCAGAAAAAGAGGTATTTTATCATTTCAGAGACTTCATAAATTGTTATAATTTATTTCTTGTTGTCCACATCAGAAATTTGAGTAGATTAAAAAATCATGAGAGAATGTACAGTTAACAATCTCCAGCACTCTCCTTCACACTCATCTTTTTGGAGACTGTGCTTTCAGAAAGAAAATGACTGAACTGTCAGGGCTCAACAAGCTGTGGCGTCAAGGGTGAAAGAAGTAATTGGCAACATGTAACTTGCCCCAATTAATGCTTGTTAGAAAAGCTTTACTCTCTGTTATTTAACAAAAATCTCAATATTAAACATAATTTAATGTACTGCCCAGCTTCAGATTTGATGCTGAACAGTATCTGGGACTCCAGTGATTTGAGAATGAGAGCCAGTTGTTTTGCCACTGGTGTCAGGCAGCACTTCCAGTCAGCTTAAAGTGAGAGGAACACTCAGTCAAAATTATAAATCAGGTATATAGTACATATTTCTTATTTTTTGGTTTTCTATCTTTTTGGTTGAAAATACTCCTTGCAAAGAGAAAATTTTTTCTTAATAAAATGAAATTAAAATATGTCACATCACATGGGTGAACCTGAAGTGATTTTTCCTTGGCAAGTGTTTCACAAAGATATTAACATGTATGAACTAATTAAAGCAGGGGAGAAATAACCTTTTGAATACAATTGAAGTTGAAATTCTTTGTTCGTGTCATTTTAGTTCCTACAAGATATTCTGGACACGTTGTTTGTAGTTTTGGATGACAACACAGAGAAGTATGGTCTGTTGGTCTTTCAGTCTCTGGTAAGCTGCTGGATTGTTATTTATCTCATGCTCAGTGAGTTTTAAGTTTCTTATGATCTTGTTGCTAGTATTGTGCTCTGTCAAATGTGAAATACTCAGCTGGATCCAGCCGTGTTTTCAGCAACCATCCTGGGTGAGGAGGGCAGGCTGACCTCAGCAGATCCGGGGGCAGCAGTATTTGCTCTCACATGGGAGAAGCAATCAGTCATACCTGAAAACACAGTTAAAGACTGTTAAAAGCAGCTCACATATTTGAATGCTCCTTACCTTGGAACACTTGTTTATGGACACTTGGCAGCAATGTGCAATTCCTTGAGTTGGGTTCCCTTCTCCACGTCCCCAGGTGTTCATCATCAACCTGCTCCGTGACAGCAAGTACTTCCACTTCCGCCCCGTCATGGACACCTACATCCAGAAGCACTTTGCAGGAGCTCTGGCTTACAAGTAGGTCTTGTGTTCCTCCCTTTGAGAGGTGGCATCACCAAGCTTGGGAATGGTGGCACCACTGGGATCACAGCCTTCCTGGCAGCAGTGTCCCCAAAGTAGAGCTCCTCACCTGGGAGCTTTCCAGCACAGCTGAAGGGAAAAGCTGCTGAATGTCACCAGTGGCTGAGCGTGGCCACATTCGTTGGGTATTTCTCTTGCCCTTCTGGGCTGGCAGATCTTTCTTTTTTTTCTTTTTTAAACTGAAGAGATACTCAGCAACAACTCGTTATCAGTCTGTAGTCTATACAAGTGAGCTACCCAGAACATATGCATTTCTCATCTTAAGGATGTTGGGATGCACAGCTTGTGTGAAAGCTTAGAGAACTAATTGTAACTTCTAAAGTAGCCAGGTATTCACATAAAATGATCTATTTGGCTACAATTTAATTTCAGTAGATCAGAAATCTAAATTTCACTGTCACTTTGAAGATTCTGCCTTATTTTCTGGTATTTAAGAGTCTTGCATCAGAGAATGAGACTGAAAGCAGTAACAGTCACCCTTCAGGGTGTTGTTTTTTCTTTCTTTTAAACCATTGCTTTTGTATATCTGAGTATATTCTATATTTGGCCACAGTAAACTATAAAAAACAGCTAATAATTTCTTTTGATTCTTTTAAGCAATTCACATTTTTGTGTAATTAAAATAAATATAAAAATACTCTATCAATGACAGGTGAAAACCCATAGATAATATTCAACACTGGAAGGCATGGTCGTGTTCAGAGGGTAAAAAGGTGTTCTGCTTTTTGTTAATTAGCACCTCTTTCAGACAAAACAAATGGGTTTTGATAGTCTGATATGTGAAATAAAACATGGGTTTAATACAGCTTTGTAAGTTAGTCCAGATGGTGTCCTGTACTTAGCAAAATAGATGCAGGTATTTTCTTTGTGATCTCAGTTTCTAAAAGCTTCTTACTGAGATGAGAGCTGGGATTTCTTATTAAAACAAAAGTATACTTTGGTCTTAGAACCATGCATTTATCAAAGCTATCTCTCTAATAACATCTTTTTTATGTTCTCTTAGTGTTCCTCGTGGTCCAAGTCAATTACAGATGAGAAATCATTTTCTGGTTTTGAAACTTAAATAAATGTAAATACTACGTAAATTCAGTATCAAAGATAGCTGTAACTGACCACTGAAATAAAGTGAAATGAGACTGGTTTAGAGGTCTCTCCCTAAACCCACAATGTGTGATGGCTGTCAGAGCTGGTGCTGAAGGGCTGTGTGCACTGCCTGTTCCCGCAGGGAGCTGATCCGGTGTCTGAAGTGGTACATGGACCGCTCGGCCGAGCTCGTGCGCCAGGACCACATCCAGGAGGCCATGAGAGTAGGTATCCCCTGGGAGCTGCTGCCTGTCCCTCTGGGGCCACAGGAGGGCTGGGGAAGCTGTACATGGAATCAAGGGTAGTGTGGCACTGGCTTCCTATAATTGTTTAACCTAATTTTTATATATATAGCCACAATTTTAGTTTTAGGGGGAGATTCATTCCTGTGCTGAAAAAATTGAAAGAATTAAGTCCCCTTAAGCCCTTTTGCAACCCTGTGGAGAACTTAAGTGGGGCTTACATCCGTGGCCAGTGCATAAATACTCCATTGGTGTGGGCTACACCTTGCCCTCCAAGCAGCAGTAGGTTTGAGTGTATCAGGCACGGGTGCTATGGATCAAAGTTTTGCTCTTCACTTCTGGCTGTGACACAGCTCCATTGTACCATGGGTTGAAGTCCAGGAGTATTTTAGGCAGCAGATAGATGTGTCTCTAACTGGATGGCAATCCTCAGAAGTAGCACAGCACTGACCTACGGTTCTGTGGTGGGAGCAGATGTCCCAGGTAGGCACAGCTGTGAGAAACACCAGGAATGTTTGTGTGCTATTGCAGAGAAATCAGAGAATAAATAAAGTATTCATTTAACCATGTGTAGTAGTAAGCCTGGAAGTCAGCATGTTAAGTGCACAAATATAAGATGCCAACATTTGCAGGAAGATGGCTTTTCTTTGAGTGAACACCTACCTGCACCTTCTGCCTCCAAGGGGGGTGTCCTAACACCTGAGCCTGGGCACTTGGAGAACTGGAAGCAGTGGCAGTGATCAGCACTTGGCTTTTGTCACCTGTCAGTACAGATACATGAAACCTCTTCCAGGTGAAGGACACTACCAATGTCATCATCTCACCTTCCAGATCCCCTGCTAGGATCCTATTCTGGTAATACATTACACAAGGGCATGCTTTGTCTGTGTGGATATTGACATGCTTAGGAACATCTTCTGAGGAATTTTCAACCACAGATTCATATGGAGTGGTAAAAATAGGGCAAAGATGCCTTTTCAAGGAATTAGCAGATTTCTCATTCTTTTTTTTTTTTTCCTGTACTTTTTTTTTTTTTAATTGCACAAAAAGCTATTAAAGTTATGAGATGAGAGGAAGATCTCCTGCTGAAATGACTTGGAGGAGTTTTTCTTCCCTCTCAAACCACTGATTAGTGCTTTATGCAGTGCAGCAAATAGAGATGTAGGAAATTGTCCCTATGTGATCTGCATTTGTTGAAGCTCATAGCAGTCCTGTTTGGAAGTACTAAGGACAGGAATGTTGGAATGTCTTTCAGCAGCTGGGGTTAGGGAAAACAGTTTGTGAATGGGGTACGTTGTGCCTCGGCCTCCAAGGCAGCTCTTTGCTTTCTAGGGCTCTCAAGTGCTGGAACGTGGCTCTTCCCTCTGTGAGGGAGGTCAGTTTGCAGACCTGACAGCCCAAGCCTTTCCAAGCACAGGAATTAAAATTACCAGCAGAGCTTGTGCAGACCTGACAGCACATCCTCTGCCACCCACACTGCTGTCACATCTTATTCAGACAGTTGCCTTTGCAGGTACCTCTTGCAGGCCCAAATTCAGGTCTTTATCTTCTCCCATTACAGTGAAGTGACTGATTTCCTTCTTTGTTCCCAGATTTTATTTCAGGCATTTGGAACAAGTTTGTACCAAAATTATCATTGCTAATGTGTCATTACTAGTACCAGATTCTACTGTTGGGGATTTCTGTGGTCTTTGATGTGTTCACCACACTCCTTGCATTAGTTCTTTGACTGAGAAAACAGGGTAGCTGTGTATCCCTTTTTCCCTGAATTATCTGTTCAGTGTAGTGCCCTAAAGCTGGAAAACTCTGCACTCTTATGGTTCCTGGCTGCTCATGTGCATTCACAATGGACATGCAAATGTCTCAGAGCATTCTGATTTCAAAAACATTGCCCAAGAGAGTTCTAGAGGTTTTCTAAAATTTCTTACCTCCCTCAAGACTGCTTTTAATTCTCAAAACTTCCTGTGCAACTTGGAGGAGCTGTAACTGAAAGGACATGTCTACCTAGAACACAACAACATCATGCCCCTTTATGGTGCCCTATACACAAAAAGCTCCACAAAAGCTGCATTTAGGAACAGCTGCCTGTGCCTCCCAGGGGACTTCTGTAACCACATCTCCATGAATAGCTCCACAGCCAGTTTTGCTGTCCCTGAGGAAATTAAGAGCTAAGGAACTGTGCCAAGGAAATGCCCTTCCAGCTTCAGTTATCTTCCAGAACTATAGATGGGTTTTGCCTAGATTAGGGAACCAGCAGCAAGGGCTTTTCCCTCAGGAGGTTTTCCCTGAGTCTTCCCTGCTGGTCACAGGGCAGAGGTGCTCACCTGTTACATGAACATGCACACAGACTGTGTTTGTAAGGGACCTACTTTAATTTGACACTGACCTTTTGCATCATGCCAAACATCACTGAAGGCTGGGATCTTATCTCCATGCACTTGTATGTCTTTAGGCACAAATACACATCATATTTGGGATGTTATGGGTAGCAAGAGCCAAAGTTAGTCCTGGTGCTGACTTGGTTTGTGTTTTTAGCATCCCAGCTATATGTGCAAACACTGGGGGCTCTGGTCCACTGCCTGTGTGGGCTCATTGCCTTTGCCAAGGGAGTGCAGTGTTCTGAGCCCTGCTGTCTCACCTTCCACAGGGAGTGATGGAGCTTCACACACAAATGCTCTGATTCACTGCAAACATAATCCTCACATGGAAGTTATGAGCCTTCAGATGAGATTTCTGGTGGTGTACTGAACCCCTAAAGCAGCCCCTAGGAGCACTGCATGTGCTGGGTTTGGTGTTAGCACAGGGATGTCAGCCTAGGAGAGCTGTCTGGGAACCAACTGGCCTTTGTCCAGGAATAAGCCAGGAATTTTGAATGAGCAGCTGATATTTCCTGGTGAAGTTCTTTGGTGTAAGGAAGCTTCACTGGGAGATGGTTTTGTACAGAAGTATAAATAATAGCTGCTGAATTACCAAAGTTGCCATTATTTCTGGGGGAAAAAAAGGCTGTAAGAGTCAATGGCATTTTGAAATCCATGATGGCTTTATGAGGATTTTCACATTCCCATTCTATATCGTTAAAGCTGTGGTGTTCTAAAACTTACAACACAGCAGTGCATATTGGGTGGTGGTTCAGTGAGGGACTCTTATGGGTGCAAAAATATCTCTTGGGAGCAAAATTTATATTTGAATTAACTTCCAGTTTCCCAGCATTAAAGTGAGACAAGAATATTTTCCATGGAATACAGTGAAATATTACTAAGATTTCTGTACAGCCTATGATGGCTGAATCTCCAGCCTGTTGTTTTCCTGTGCTGGATTTTGAGGATATCATCAAACCATGAATTATGTCTTCCCTTAATCCTGCTTTCCTGGTGAGTCCTGTTAGGCACTAAGAGAGGGAGTGATGTCCCTGATATTTTGGTGCATTCTGGCACTGGCAGTTGTGCACAGCCAGTATCAAGGAAGTGTGTGAAGTGTCACCTGTTGATAGGACAGTGACTTGTTACAGCTGCTCAGAACAATGTGTTTTCTTCATGGTCACTGCTGCAAATAAATGCAGTTCTAAATAAAGCCATTTACAGAATTTTGAAAGGAAACAGAACAGCTTCTTCAGACACTTCAGTCATTGTGCCAAGTCATGAGAAAAACAGATGTTTCTTACCTTGACCAAAATTATCCTCAAATTATGTAACTCAGATTTGCCTCTTTGATGTAAATGGATACTTCTTCTGTTAGTGGGACATGCAAGTAACAAAGATTGTAGGTTGAGAATGGGTACTTGCCTAAGAGTAGTTCTTCCTCGACTGAATTATGTAACTTATAAAACCTGTTTTTCATTCTCCTTTCTAAAGCTCAAGAATTTAGTTTTTATGCATGTACAGTCTTTCCTGGTTCTCTTTAAAGCTCCTTCATTTTCTTTCTCTCTTTTTCTCTGTCTTGATCTCCTTCCTCTCCTGCTCCTTAAGGCCTTGGAATATCTTTTCAAGTTCATTGTCCAATCTCGGATCCTTTACTCCAGAGCTACTTGTGGAATGGAGGAGGAGCAGTTTCGTTCCAGCATCCAGGAGCTTTTCCAGTCCATCAGATTTGTGCTCAGCTTGGACAGCAGGAGCTCTGAGACTCTCATCTTCACACAGGTTTGCTATTTCCTGCACTCCCACTGGCAAACCATGAGGCAGCTGTTCCTGCACGGGTAGGAGGTGTGGGCACAAGGGGTTAAATGCAGGTCAGTGGAGTTTTCCCCCCTAACAAGCTGGTGATGCTGGAAAACAAGATACCCATTAATGGCATTAGACAGTAGCTTTGCACAGGTGAGCTGGACTGGGGGCACTCTAAGAGGAAGTGACTTCTCACAAGAGAATGCAATTTTTGCTGTTTGCAAAAGTAAACTGTTTTCAAGTCTCTCTCATTCCTATGTCTTATGGTTGGCCTCAAGAATTTCTAAATCTTTCATTATAGTACTTCAAATCAATACTTACAGTCACAGCAGCATCACAGCGAGAAGTTCAACAGATGTATTTGCACTCAGATAAACAATTCCAGCATGTGCTAAAATTACAGTCAGAATCATTGCAGCCTGACCACAAACATGTTGTGATGCCCATACTCACATTTAATGCATCATTAAATATGGCCCAGAGGACTTCATGAAGATTCCATGTGGGCTGAAGACAATACTCAAAGTGAGGATGCTGCTGAGTTTTGGGTTCAGTTTTAAAGACCACTTTACTGCATTACATACTCCTGCATTTAAGTTTTAAATGTCAAACATGCTGTTTTATGCCTCTGCTCAGAGAATGTCAGAATGGAGCACCCAGAGCTCCCTGGTAATGTGAAGGTGGTTTGTGATCACTAATGCAGAATTACAGATGTTTGGAACACCTGCTGTATTTTGCCAGAGAAGCAGCTGCTGTGAACGTTGCAGCCAAGCAGTGACTCTGCTGGTTCAGGAAGCTGCCAGTGGAGTGATCTCTTTCTTAAGGAGCTGCTCTGAAAGATTTGAGAACAGCTGCTCTAATGTTTTATTTAATCACCCTTTAGTGGGTGTCATAAGGTGTGCCAGGAACAAGAGAAATCAGTGCACAGAATTTTGCAGACAAAGTGATGGGGAATGGAAACAGTATCTTCTGAATGTTTTCCAGTTGTGTTGGTCCCAAATATAGAGGGAGAGTCACTTTGAGGATGGGGGATTTTCCCTTTTTCTCTTTTATTTTTTTTTTTTTCCTCCTTTCTCTCACTATGGTATTTCTTACTTTGGACTTTTGTAATTTGTAAAGCCTGTCCTTGTTGAATCTTTGAAAAGTTTACTTTTTGTTTCCCCCTTGCCACTGTGTTGCCCCCTGATCCCATTGCCCCCTAGGCCCCCCAGCCTGGAGGGCAGGCGAGCGGAGCCGGGACAGGTGCCCCACAAAAATGTGGGGGCACAACAAGGCCGACCTTTAATTCTGTAAGTAATGATCCCCAGGACTGCTCAAGTGTTTCATTGTGGATGTTCCCAGTTAATCTCTTTACCCTACCCCAAACACTCTTTTCCTGCATATAAACTGGAGTTTGATGTTTAAGTGGCCAGTACTTTTAAAACTCGGAATATTGAGGAATATTTCAGTTATTCATGGAGTAGTTTATGGCATCCACACACCAAAAGCACAGTACTGAGGGTGTACACAAGATCAGCTAAGTCAAATTGTTCAGGGGAGCCAAGCATTTGTTTCTTCTTTGATTATTAATTCTGGAAATATGGACAACTGTTAAATACCCACAGAAATGTTTGAGGCCCTGGCAAACATAATTTCCCTCACACTTGTCCTCTTCTCCAGGATATTTGAGGGATCTCAGTATCTCAGTTTTTTTCCAGCAATGAGAGTAAAACTGATTTCCTTCCTCCCAGGCAATTAGCTTGACATGAGTAATGTTCTAGTATATTTTAGGGTGTTGTGCAATAATGGGATCCTTCAAGACACTGTTGAAATTATGTCACCTCAGGACAGCTCCAAATCTTCCTGAAGAGATCCCATGCCTATCCTTGGATTGCTAGGTGTTATACAGAAATCCTTCTGCTTTGTAAGTTATAGAGAATTTAGGAAAACTCCTGTAAGGATTTGTTGGGCCAATATTGTAATTTCACTTGTGTTATCCCAAAGATAAAGACAGTTACTGGATTTGTGGCTATTACTGCCTTCCAAGAGTACCAGGAGCTAGTGAAACAATTTATACCTATTTATTTTGTTAGTACATTGTAGATATTCAGGAACAAATAGGTGACAACACCCAGGAGGCCTTGTTGCAGTTTGTGTAATCTGAGTTGATTGTAACAAAATAAGATTTTGAGAGAGAATGAGTGGAAGAAGGAGATACATTTATATTCAAAATAATTTAATGAGCTCTACCATGTTAGTTGTAAAAATAACTTGATTTTGCTCAAATACTATTAAATAGATTTCACTGTTGAAGTAAAAAAAGACTTTGCAAAGAAGGAGGCTGGGATTGTATGGATTAGGAGAGTCATGTCAGTATGGAAGAGATACAGAAATGTTTATGCAATGAGAAAACAAAAAAATCTCTGAGGAAAAGGAAGTACTGACAGTGGTGAGACTCTGGAAGGGCAAAGCTGAACAGAGATCTGCAGTGAAGTCTGGTAAATCTGAACCTGTGCAGAAAATCACTGGGGGATTTGTGTGGAGAGCTTTGGGGAAGGGAGGTGGGAATGGCAGGAAGGGAAGAGTGGAGGCGAGGCTGGTTCAAGAAAGCAACCATCTAGGAATTCAGATAGTTATAATGAGGAAGCAGGTGTGGAGCTTGGGTAGGATGTAGAAGAAGGGAAGAATTTTAAAATATTAAAGGTGGTGGCAGTTCTTTGATAGGACACCAAGTGTGCAGAACTTGAGCATAGGGCAATGCATGGAATTTTCTACTCTTGTGAAAAAATTAATTGGAAAATAGGAGATAAGACATGAAGAGGTTTTTGTTGCTGTTGTGCTGACACCATTTCTGCACTTTAAGAAGCACTTTCAAGGATAGCTCCAGCTTACTGGAAATATCTGTTACTGCAAGAATCACATGCACACTCGCATGATGTGATGCCTCTTTCACGTGGACTCACACCCCACCCCTGCTGCAGAAATCCTGAAATGTCACATGGCAGAGCTGGTTAAAGGTCTGTCAGCAGGTTCTTCACTTCAGAATATTTCCTGAAGAGTTTTAACTGTCTTAGGTAGTTGCTTTGTGCTAACAAATGGTATAGAACTCAAATCAGAAGCAATTGTTGTATTAACTGAAAAAAGTAAATCAACAAAAATGGACTATGGACTATCTTCTGTTCTCTGATATCTCAAATTTTTCATATTTTATAAGCTGCATCCTAAAATGCAGCTTTTTGAAGCTGTATCTATGTGCGCAGCTGATCCTAAGATTTACCCTTGCAGCAGCACTTGATTTTTCTATGCCACATGTGACTTGTTCCCTCTGAGCTCCAGGTACACAAACCACGAGCAGCAGCCATAGCACAGTGTGTAGTAGCTTTGTGCAGACCCTTCATTCGGTGTCCTGTTGTTGCCACCTCGCTGCCCTGAGCTGCAGGCCGGGCCCTGCAGGTGCTGAGCTCCCTCCTGTACCCGCAGGCTGCCCTGCTGAACTCCTTCCCCGCCATCTTCGACGAGCTGCTGCAGATGTTCACGGTGCAGGAGGTGGCGGAGTTCGTGCGGGGCACGCTGGGCAGCATGCCCAGCACGGTGCACATCGGCCAGTCCATGGACGTGGTGAAGCTCCAGTCCATTGCCCGCACCGTCGACAGCCGCCTCTTCTCCTTCTCAGGTGAGCTGAGGGCGGCAACACCCCGGGGGCTTTTGCAGTGGCTTTGTGGCAGGCGGGTCCCTGCTGAATGCCGGTAATGCTGGTTGTTATTTCTCTTGGCAGCATGGTTGGTAAATGGATTTATTCGCTGGGTTGGAGCAGGGTGCTCGTAACGCCAACGTTGTGGGTTTGAGCCCCCTTTTCACAAAGGCTTTCACTTCAGAGTTGTATATTCCATGACCCTTGTGTGTCCCAACTCAGAATAGTCTGTAACTCTGTTCAACACAAATACTTCATGAGTTTTGCTATGCTAGGAAATGTTGATAAATCCATCCTAGATAAATTGTAGTTATTAAAGTTGATAAACATACATTAAAAAAAATCAAGTCAATTATTAAAACTGCCAAATCTCACTTTACACTTTGCATTGCTCTTATCATGGACAGGAAGAAAACCTACTTTCCAGCCAGCTTATGCCTGAAAAATGGGGGGATGGTTGTGTGAGAAACCCACTACATTCCTTTCAAGTGTCTTCAGTCTTTATGTTGTGACTTTAGTATTTCTATAGCTCAACACTTTAGTAACTCTAATTCTTAAAATTTTACTTAAATGTAGTTCTATTATTGCTTACGTATACTTTAAAAATGGGATTTTAAAAAATCTTTAAGAAATCAGTGGAAAATGAGTGAAGATTGTATTTCCTACATAAAGGTCTGAATGAAAGAAATTGTGAAGGTAAAGTGGAAGACAGCTCCACTGGGTTTCTCTTTCCTTTAGTGAGGACCTCAAGTTAGTGGACTTAAATTATTGTACTCAGTACAAGGTGAGAATGATAACACCACAGACTTTTGTTGAAACCATCCACTGTAATTGTTTGTAAATGTTCTCTTTCCTTACATGTGATTTTCCTTCATTCAGAGTCCCGGCGCATCTTGCTGCCTGTAGTCCTTCACCACATTCACCTTCACCTACGACAGCAGAAGGAGCTGCTGATCTGCTCTGGGATCCTCAGTAGTATCTTCTCCATAATCAAGACCAGTTCTTTGGTAAATCTGCTACTTGATTTTAATTTTTTATTTGCTCCACTGATTTAGTAAAACGAAGAGTGAGACATTTTTATGGGTTAATACAGGTTTTTCAAAGAACCTTTTAAAAACAAGATTGTGCTGCCAGCAGGAGAATGTCTGAAATGAGGGTCTGGCTCTGTGTGTGACTCAGAGCATCCTCATTACACAGTGTGCTTGCTGTTAGGAAGGGGGAATTGCCTACACCCTCACCAGCTTTGACACTGTTCTTCATGCAAGCCCAGAACTTAGATGCCAGTGGAGTTTAAAAGTTGTACACAGCTCAAGGACTTGTAGTTCTGCAAGAGACAGTAACTAGCACTTTGTGGTTCACATGAAAAGAATAGTCTAAAATTATCCAATCAATGAAATCCCACTTACTTTTGGAAATTGCTGCTGAGTTTCAACACCCAGCTTTGACGGTCATAACACTCTGATCTCAAATGGTAACTAGATCATGTAAAGCAATGCTCACAAAGAGGGGGTGGTGAAGTTTCCCCACCTGACTAAAGTAGGAAGCTCATGATACTAAATATAATTCATACCAATGTGTATTTCCAATTACAAGTCATGGTTCTGTGTGAAAGTAATGAGACGAAAGGTATCGTGGAAAAAAGCTAAAATAATACTGCCATGGAGTGAAGGTTCCTGAACATAATTTGCTCCTGTTGTGTTCTAGACCTTTGATTATAGACTAACCTTTGTGGCTGTGACCCTGAATGTTTCCATCAGAGACTGTCAAGGTAACACACATACACTGAGAGAGCAACAGGATCTGGTACCAATGAGGAATTTGACTGTACTTCTGTGAGCTCTCTGTCCCAGCAAGCCTGTGGTATGGCTGACTCAGCAGAACTGTTTTGATCAGTTCCATCTCTCCAGTTTCTAACTGTTTGTTCACCACTTGCTGTAGGAGGGAGATGTCGTGGAGGAGGTTGAGATGATGGTGGAGAGCCTCCTGGACGTGCTGTTACAAACTCTGCTCACAATCATGAGTAAATCGCAGTCTCAGGAGGCGGTAAGAGGGCAGCGCTGCCCGCAGTGCACAGCAGAAATCACTGTTAGTAACTAACAATCAGTTTCTATTTCCTGCTTCTCTAACCTCTGGTTCAGTCCCTCACCACCACTGGCACCTCATCATCATCTCTGTTGCATGAATACTCAGGGCTTTGTCTCTTTCCCTTAATAAGCCACAAACCCGTTCCTTCCTCCCTGCACTAGGGAGGGCTGCAGGAAGCTTTAGTGGATTTCCAGATTATTTTCTTCTTTGTCTTTGCAGCTGTGATTGAAAGTTATTGCTTAAGACTTGAGGTACTGAAGACCTGCTTGGGGCTTCACCCCTGAGGTGGTATCACCAAGGGATATGAGTATCAGGCTGTGACCCCAGAACTGGGGATATGACAGTGCTCTGTGGTTAAATCCCTTTGCTTAACACCCTGGAGAGCTTCTGTCCAGGGTCATTGTTATTTCATGGAAATTAATCACAACATACTTTTTCAAAAGAAATTAAGAAATGCTAAGTCTAGTGAGCTGTTGAGCTTGGTGGGAGAAGCCACCACTTTACCCAGGCTGCCAGCCTTAGCCAGAGGGAAGAAATTTTTCTTTGAAAAATGCAGTGGAAGAGAAGAAAAAGAACAGAATTTTGCTATTGAGCCTTCTTGGTTCCTGGATTTCTGCCCTTTTCTATTCTAGCCTATTTTAGTGTATTTTTGTTTGTTGGAGTCTCTAATGCTACTTTTGCACAATGTAGGATGTTAAGCTGCTGTTCAGAACATCCTTTTTTTAGACTTGTTTTTTTAGCAAACGGCTGAAACCTCAGCAGTGCTGCTGGGGGCAGATGTGCACTAAGGTGCACTTCTCACACAAGAGAGAAGGTTGGATCTTTCCTTGTTAGCTCAGATAATGAGATGTTCTTTGATACAGGACAAGAAAGTCACTGGCTTGCAAATGTCCAGCAATATCTCAGTTTCCTTTTACTGCTGCCATTTGACTTACTGCTGTTTGCCACGTGCCAGCCCACACAGAAGAGCACATCTTTCTTCCTACTGAGGTTCAGCCCTGAAAAGTTTATTGCAACAACCCGTGCCAAAGCTGCTGGGTAGATGCTTGAGCCATTTAGAAAAACAATAAAATGGAGGGCACAGTCCCTTGTATTTGCTCCTCAATTTACATTTCACAGCACAGTGATATGTGGATTCTTATTAGATATGGCTTAGATTTGTGCATTTTCCAAATTAATTCCTCTGTTGCAGAAAAAAAAAAAAACAACATTGTGCAAGGGACTGGCAGTCAACAAACCCAGTCCTGATGGTTTTGGCACCACTTTGCTTGTTCTCTTGGACAGATTGCTTACCTTCTCTGTGCTTTGCTTTCAGATTTGTAAAATGGGGGAGCTCCTCTTTGGAAAAGACTTTGGGATGCTGTGGTAACTGGTTAGGGTGTATCTGCTCTGCAGAATTACAGAAATGTAATTGTAGCTCATGTAGGCTTACTCAGACTGTGCTCAGGAAATCTGATTGCAGTCCTGTCAGTACTGGAGCTTTGACAGCACAGAACTTGGTGAACACTAATAAGCCATATATTTATAAGCTTCCAGATACCTTCTGTAGCCCAGCCTGATCCCAAGCTGTCACTGCTTTACTGGTTGGAGTCACTTAGTTCAAATAATTGCTGGTCTGTTGACATGAGCTGCAGTCACACCTCTGACAGACACTGTGTATTTAAAGTACCTGAAAAAGGTGCTGTCAAACCCTGCATGCTTGGAGGGTGATTTGTTAATGTCTGTATTAATAATTTTAAGTTATTTTTTATTAGACTACAGCTTTGATTAAAAGTCCTTTAAAACTGGCATCTGTGGAGGAGCCTCCTGGAGGTGTATCCCTGTATTAACAGTAACTCAGGAACTGTTAACCTGAAGTATTTCAATCTCTGTGCATGTCAGCTGTCCCCTCATAGGCATTGGGGCCATTTCAGACCCCTCCCTTTATACCTTCCCCCGGGTTAAGCTTTGTATCCATGAAATTTCAGATTGTCTGAATGAAAGAGTTTCTCATTTGGTCAACAGGGAGAATATGTCTCCTGCCTTTTATCTTTGCTTCGTCAGATGTCAGACACTCACTTCCAGCACTTACTGGACAACTTCCAAAGCAAGGATGAACTGAAGGTACAAAAGGATGTGATGTTTGTAGGGTGATTCCCTCAGAATGGGAGAGCAGAAGAGAATCTCTCCAGCTTCACTAGCCCTGTGAATCATTCCCATCCACCGGCACTCTGTTCAGGGACCTTCCTTTCACTTTTGGAATCATTGGTGTAGTGTTGTAAAAACACTTCTAAGCCCACAGGACACTAAATTATCTTTATGACAGCAAATAGAGTCCCATGATAGATGTTGTTGGACATAAAGGATATTGTAATTGTTACATATAAAACACAGGCAGAGGAACGTGGGTTTTTTAATCCTGTGAAAGTGAAGTCAGTTGTTGTATAGCATTTTACTGTATGTTCAGTATGCACTGCAGCTTTCTTACAAAGGGTATTGATTTTATGCCTTTCAAGCCTTTTGGGGGTTACAAATGTCTCTAGCAGATGAAATATTTTTTTGGGAAAGCTGCAACCTTACCACTCGACTTGCTACATGTTTTATGAACATCAGCTTAAATTACGGCTCTGTGAACAGCAGGGGTTGATGAGGAGCACAGACCTCTGACATTTTGAAATGGCACCTCTCACACCAGCAGAACTTCTTACCTCACCTTGGATGGGGAAGAGGAGTATCTCCAGCAAGAGCCTGTTTAAAAGGCAGACTAATCCTGTAAATAAAGACAAGCTTATATAAAACAATTTTGTTTAGCATGGCACTCAAATATGTACAATAAGAACAATGAATGTGGCAGGAACGTCTGTTATCTTAAAAATGAAATGGAGAAGCAGTGAGAAGTCCTTTCTGGATAGACTTTCAGCTTTTAAATGTTTTGTGTGCATATAGAGAAGCTCAATAAATCAGGGAGGTGAATTGGAATGATAAAATTCTTATCTTTAGGTTGCAGGGTTCAGTGTATCTCAGGTTGATAGTTATCTGAGATTGCTGCCTTTCTGGTAGCTTTCAAATTTCTCACAGGAAAATGATTTGGTAAATTAATTCATAATAAATTTTAATAGCTATTTTAAAAGACATCTAAACTATAGTTCTTATGTCAGACTTGTGGAAAGGTCATTAAACTGAAATTTGTCTTTACACCCAAAAAAACTGTTCTATATCTGATGATCTGAGTATATGTTCCAAGAGTACCACAAAGGCTGAAGATTGTATGTATTACTCTTTTTTCCCATCAAATATAGCTGGTTTATATTTCCAATATTTTTCTGTCATGGAAAGGCATTTTATTCACTTAGCACTGTTACACTTCGGGCAAAATGAGGCCAAAAGTCAAGGAGCTTCTAATGCCTTACTCTGAGCTCAGTTATGCCAAGATATTAATCACACAGCCTCCATTAAGGCATAATGGTAGTATGGTTTTGAAGAGTCCCTGCTCTGCCAGTGTCTCTGCTATTTTGATTTTGTCTGGAAGGAAAGCAAAACAATAAAATCATAATTTGCAAGGCCAACAATTTATCACGTTTAATCTTCGCTGTTGTTCTGTACAGACATGGAGGTGCAGATAGTCAAAAACCAGAAATGTCTTCAGGTTTGGGGATTATTTTTTTTTTATTTTTGGAAAGCAGACATTCAGCTGAATGTATCTAAGAGCTCTTTGCTGCTGTGTTTTGCCAGAAATGGAGTTTTCTGTTGCTATTTTAGAAAGCCTGTGTAGGAGTTTTATTGGGCTAGGGGGTGTGGTTAGTTCTCAAATTGTGACGTAAATCCAAAGAAATTTGGACAGATAAATGAATAAAATGAATGCATTAAAAAGTGTTTATGAGTCCAGTATATTTGAAAATAGCTGCAAATTGACACTGGAACTCTGGGTGATAGTATGAGAAGTGAAATACAGTTATGCACATAAGGAGGATTTTCATCTCCCTGTAGAACTGAAGATTTTAAAGAAGCTGCAAGTTGTATATTAGATGCAAACAAAAGGAATAGAGCCACATTCCAATGTATGTTGCTTCCATGTTTTCAGCTGAATGGCCTTGCAACACAAAGCTCGAGTAAAGCACACTTAGCTTGTCTTTCTTAGAATCAAGAAAATAGATTCACCTGCAACTGCTGCAGATTTTTAATTCTTTTTCCCTATGTGACAGGAGTTCCTCCTGAAGATTTTCTGTGTGTTTCGGAACCTGATGAAGATGAGTGTCTTTCCTCGAGACTGGATGGTGATGAGGTTGCTCACCAGCAAGTAAGTAGAGGAGCAGGTGTAAAGTGTTGCCATTCTGTGGCAGCTAGAGCCTGGGGACAGTGTTTTTCCTCAGACTGAGACGTGAGGATCAGGGCAGGAAACTCGGGAGTATTCGTCCCCATTATGCTGATGTAACACTGTGGATCAAACCTCTTTTTCTGGGTTTGTTAAACCCACCAGTATTCTCAGAGCCAGGAGTTAAAAGCAGAGCTGAAGGAGCTGCCCTGAGGGTGAGTGGCCCAGCAGCTCCAGCACACAGAGCAAGCCCAGCTCCCCACACCGAGGCAGGGAATCCCTGCACTGAACATTTCCCATGGACATCCCTCCTTAGCCAAGTGAGGAGAGGCATTTGGGTAATTTGGAAAAGGGGAGCAGACCCCAGCCATGGCACCAAAGCATTACACAGAGTTCCTTCTCAATTCAGTTGCCAGCTGCCATTTTAAAGCTCCATTTTACCTCGGTTTCTTGCTTTTCTGGGTTAAGTACTGTGCTCCTTGGCTCAGCAGCAGTGTTGAACACAGGGTGCCTGGAATTATTCACTGGTTTCCTTAGCTAAACTGGCTGTGGAATTCCCACTGACTGAATGACAGCTGGAGCATTCCCACTCTGAGGAAACTCCATGGAAATGCTCCTAAAGGCTGCCTGCCCAGCTGAGCTGAATGCTCTGCAAGTCCACCCTGCTAATGAGAAGTGAAAGAAGTGGATTTCAGTAATTCAAGCGTAAAGATTCAATGAAGTTCTGTAAGAAGAAAGAAATCCACCTGAAACAGTAGCTCCCTCAGATGCTGCAGGTTACCTGTTCCCTTGGGCATAACTTTGCCACAAAGCTTTAGACTGACAGTTACATTTAGAGTGCTACTGGAGTATGGCTTGCATGTGAATCAGAGATGTGCTCTTCTTTTGATACTACTGTTGCCTTATCTACATGCCATTTAATTCCTGAATCTAATGTGCCTTAATTGCCTTTCACTAAGGTGTACCAACAAAAAATAACACAGGATCAAATATTGGCAAAATACTTGCAAGTATTGTGAGCTGAATGAGAGTGAATGACAGTGGACAAGGACAGCTCTAAAATTTTGAGCTACTCTCCTGAGGAAAAAAAATCTTTCTGCTTAGAACAGGAGGAAAAGGAGTGTATTATTCCATTTCCCTGGTGATCCTATGGCCCAGCCATGCAAAATAGACAGGATTTTAAATGCTCCTGTGTAAATTCTAAAAGTTAAAATAATAGTGAAGGTTCATAGTTGTGTATTAATTAGTACAAATTGTTCATAAAACATAAAACAGTGACTTCTGTGTAAATATCACAGATTACACAGAGAATGCTCTTCTCTGTACCTGTAGTAAAACCAGCACCACCAACCACTATAATATGTTGTATTCCAGATTCAAATGTTCTCTTTTTGTTTTCTTTTCTTTGTTTTTGGCTGCAGTATCATAGTTACAACAGTTCAGTACTTGTCTTCTGCCCTGCACAAGAATTTCACAGAAACGGACTTCGATTTTAAAGTAAGAATTGATTCAGAAAATGTTCTGACATCTTTTCAAACCAGCAGTAACAAAGGAACAGGAACTGCCCTCTGCATTAGCTGATGATATTTGCAGCATTTATTAGAGTGTCTGTCAGGAAGATGACTCTAACTGATAATGGACAGGAATGGAATCTGGAATTGATGGAAAGTAGAACAGATACAGTGTGAGATCAAATCAGGAAAATCCAGTCCCTCATAAAGGAAACAAGTAATTCCATAAGCATGGGTCTAATGGAGTGTGCTGTCTTCCAGACTGATGAACAATGCAATGTAAACTCAGGCAATGCTTTTCCTGAAGTTTGGGAATTCATGAACTTCCTCTCCCAGAGGTCTCTCTGGCTGAAGACACAAAACCTGGAGGAACACAATCCCAGGGATTGCTGTCCCTGTGTCTGATGTTGGAGATGGGCAGCAGGTTCAGTGTTAGTGAGGAAGAGCTGCCAGACATGCACCTAGGCACAAGTGCACACACCTGGCAAAACCTCATCTCTCTGGGAAAACAGACCAATTTATGGGGATCTCATTCATGATAGAATTTGATCTCTGGAGATTCTTGACAGATAAAAGAATCAACCTACAGAAAAAGAATTTAAAAGTTGGCTGATGTCACCAAGTTTATTCATTCTTGAGTTTTGGTGTAAAGAGGAAAACCCAGTGGCATTGTTTTTGTGGGGGTTTTCATTTCAGTTCCTACCAGGTTCAAAATAATCCATTTGTACCCTTAAGAGTTAAGTTGTAACTCCATAGTAAGAGACATACTGATGAAGTTACCCCTTGATAAACAAAAGGAGTTTGTCTTTCTCCACTTCTTTAAAACTTAATCTTGGAGTGTAATGTTATAAAATTCCTTCCATGTCACAGGTGTGGAACTCTTATTTCAGCCTGGCAGTTTTGTTTATAAACCAGCCAAGTCTCCAACTAGAAAATGCCACACCACCTAAGAGGAAGAAGATTCTGGATAAGTAAGGATATGTTTTGTTGGGTTCCCTCAAAAAATAGCCTTTTTTTTCTTACCATAAGTATCTGTGATTTATTATGAAACCTGGGATGTGGAAATGCCTGCAAAATTAATAACTAGATCTCCCAATGCAGCAATCAGTTATTAGTCAAGTTGTTTTATAGTCTTACATTGACATAAATGTAAATTGATTTTTTTTTAACCATTTGATCATTTTTTCACATCACTGCCTTGCAAGTTTTTGCTCCCTGGGCAGCTGTGTCTCTGTTCTCTCTCAGGTATGGTGATATGAGAGTGATGATGGCCTATGAGCTCTTCAGCATGTGGCAGAACCTGGGTAAGCCTCTCCCTCTCTCACCTGACCACCAAAGGCAAAGGAAAACCCTGTTTCTGTCAGATTTTTAAACTTTTTCAATGTTTTATGGCATCACAGAATGCTTTGTTTCTCTTAAGAGAAGCACTTCTCCCACCAAAACTCTCTTCTGCACTGTATTCTAGAGGAAAGTAAAATGTTTGCTGATAGAAATCACAAATACAAGGCTATGAGAAGGGGTGAATCACTAAGAGCAAAGGAGTGACACATGCCAGATTGGATAACTTAATAATGTGGTAGCAAAATATTCACCAAGCCAAATACAAACATTTTACATGTAGGAATACAGGTAGGAGTTGCTATTCAATAAAAAACAAAGACAGCAAATGTACCATGCTGATAATCAGCTGAAGGGGAGCTACCTGTAAAATGCTATGAGTAAAGGAGATTTTGTAATCTTTGAGAAAATATCTGAGTAAGAATCTGGAGTAAGAGAAGAGGGATCATATTACTGTCACAGTGCTTTCCCTAAGTGCACTTGATTCTAGATTAGTTTGCCCAGTCCTGCTTTCTACAGCTAAAAGAAACAACAAAACACAAAAAATATAAACCCAAGGCAAGCTGGACAAAGTTCAGATAACAGTCAGGAAGACTACAGAAGCAAGAAAACTTAATAAGCCTGATTTGTCTTGCACAACTAAAATGATACAGCCAGAACTGGTCACAGTTCAAAGGATCTGTGTGGAGAGTAGAAGGTCCTCCAAGGTAACGGAGATCCAGTACCCAGAACATGATGCTGGAGAAACTCAAGTGAGAAGCAAGAAGCCAGTTTTAGATGCGTAGATGCAGACATTTATCACTGGATGATGTTCCAGATGAGGCTCTGTTGAGTTTCTCTCTGCAGCAGTGCAGTAGCATGGCTCAGAAGGGATTGTCAGCAAAGTGCCTCAGGTCCCTCCTGGGGCAGATCCACTCAGTTCCAGTCAATGGCAGCTGGAAAATCGAGACAGAGTGGGGCCCAAGAGCTCTGTAGTTCCTTGAAATCTAAACGTGCTCTATGAAGCACCATTGTTCTCACCAGCCCTTTCAAAATCTTCCTGAGTTAGAAGTACCCCTGGCCTCTTTTCCCCAGTTAGAGTGTTTTAGTTCGGTTACTTTTGACAGTTTGAATTATTTTGCAAGTAAAATGCACTGACAATTTTTGCTGAAGGCTTTCACAGTGAAATTAAAAATGTTCTTAGAGACTTTGCAAGAAATGGTGTAAAGCAAATACTGATTTTTCATTCCTTTTCAGGAAAATAATGTTTGCTTTTGTAATGCTCACTCTTACTACTGTGTAAATGTCATTATTGCAAGGATTCCCTATTTTCTCAGTGTGAGATAGCAAAGGCTTTTATTTAATTACAACTGCTCTGTGTTGTACAGGCGAGCACAAGATTCACTTCATTCCGGGGATGATTGGCCCCTTTCTGGGTGTGACACTCGTTCCACAACCAGAAGTGCGGAATATCATGATCCCAATCTTCCATGACATGATGGACTGGGAGCAGAGAAAGAATGGCAACTTCAAACAGGTGAGGGCACTTCCCAAGCTTTCCTTTTCTTGCTCTGTCTGCAGTGTCCAGTTGGAAGCAAGGAAGTTTGTATTTGTTTGATCTGTGTCTGACTGTGAAGATGTCATGTAAATATATGTAGAAAATTCGAGACCTAATTCACAAAACTATCACAAGGCCCCCAAGATTGTTTAACCATTGCAAACTGCATTTCCTGTGAATGTGGGGAAGAGGAGGGATGTGCTCAGCACATCACAGACAAGGAAAGGAATTTTATAAGTGCTGGGCTATCACTGCTCCCAGTGGTTTTTCTTAGATTATCAATCAGCCATTAAAGGGGGTCAGACTGAGACCCAAAAATGGGGATGTAAAGATACAGCCAGTCTTTGTGAAAACACTGCTCTCTGCTTCTCTGTCTTCCATTTGCAGCTAGGAAGTGGTATTGTATAATTAAATCATTATACCATGCCTTGGAACAGACTTTGTAGCTGTTTTTATTTTCAGAAATTGCAGCAGCTCTCTGAGAAGGGTTACGTCCAACAAGAGCTCTGCAGTTTCCACCTGCTGGGAGCTCTGATTGCAAATCAGGGAGAGAAATCTTCATCTTTCTGTTTCCCAGTCATGGCCAGAGAATTGCTTAGATTTTCCACTGCAAACCATATCCCTGAAGTGCAGAGCACTGCTAAAGAAGGATGGGTCTGGTCTGGATCCTCAGATGGCAGTGTTTCATTGTCATTGCACTGGGGCAATACAGGGGCCAGTATCTGCAGGGAAGTGCTCTGAAGGAGTAAATCACCATTAAATTATCATAATTCATGTCATTAATTATTTGCACAGTCATTAAAATGCCAGATCTAATCTATCATTCTCAGAGCATAGCAGACCTTTCCCATAACTTGATCTATTAAAGGCTGTGTGGAAAAGTATTACCAGGAGCTTGTTTTTCTTCCTCTTCAACTCCCATGATTGCTGCAATTGTTATTATTTACTATTATTATTATTGCAATAGCATTTTGATCACAGTCCTCTTTCCACTTGTTTTAGCATAACAATAGAACAGTCTTTCTCTGGAATTTACAGTAATAAGCACTTCCAGTCACCTTTGAGTTTCTGGGCCTATTTGTATTTTCTATATCAAGATGCACTCTTCATAATTTTAATTTAATTTTATACTCACTAATGTATTTTAAACTATAGCTCCAAGAATTTCTTAAATTACCTATGGAACAAATTTCCACACTGTTTTTGAGGAATATAACTTTCTCAGGTTAAAGATGAAATAATCATCTGTATTAGTGATTAAATAAATGTTTAAGTACCCCAAGAGATAATAAACCTCATTAACATTATCTGCTGGAACCAGGGAGTTACTTGCTTTCCAGTATAATTCTGGAGAGCTGGATACAAGAACTACTGTTTTCTCTTGTCACTGTAGATCACAAACAAAGGGAGGGGGTTTTTTTAATTCTGAGCTTCTCTTCATCTTTTGAATATTCAGTTGTTAGTCAGAAAATATAAAACCCCTGAAAATTCATTTTCAAGCCCTTTTTAATTTTCTTTAGTAGTTCATGTTTTAACAAGGTTGTTTTTTCAGCAAGGCTGCATAACAATACAGTCTGATTCAGGGATGAAATCAGGTCTCCCTCTAATGATTTCAGCAGCAGGAGCACCAAGTCCATTTGTGTGCCACTGGCTGATTTGCTTTTCCCTTCCATCTTCATTTCCTTGCAATTTGGCAGCTGGAAAATGTACAGAGGCTCAAACTATGCTTATCTTTAAATAAAAGTAAGCCATATTTCTGCAAATAGTTTCAGCCTTTAGGCGCCTCTGTCTTCACTAGTAGTGAAACTGTCTTCTGCAAGATTTCTGACTACATGAAATTGTTTTGTTTATTGTTACCTACATCAATTTCTGTACTTGAATCAATTTTATGAGAATCTCTGATATCACACTTGATATTTAACGTTGAAATTAATATATATGCAAAATCTTTCTAAGAGAAACATAGTGATGCTGGTGTGGCCCTTTATATAAGTGAAAGGAAAAGCTGAAGTGTCATAAAATCAGAGAGAGGCTTAAAAAGTGGGGTTTAATGAACAAATACTCTTCCAGTATAATGATGCCTGGGTGTCTGCACATCAATTACACCAGCAGAACCATCACAGCAGAGCAGTGGTGCTGGATTTTCTGTTGTAGTTCAGGATCCAGTTTAGCTGATGCACTGGTTCACTGGAATTGTGTCTGAGTGATGGATTTGGTCACTTCTTCCTGCAGGTGGAAGCCGAGCTGATCGATAAGCTGGACAGCCTGGTGTCTGAAGGAAAAGGTGATGAGAACTACAGGGAACTCTTCAGCCTGCTGTAAGCTTTGCCAGTTCCTGCTCCTCATCTTGTGCAGGGCCATTGCAAGAGTCAGGCACTGATCTGTGCAGCCACAGATCTTTGGGGAGGGCAGGAAAGGGCTTCCTGGCAGGTTTCCATGGAATGGCTCAGCAAAGTGGTGCTGAAAGTAATATAGAGGCCTAAATTCTTCTTTGTCTTCTCTGTGACAACTAATAAAAGGCTGCACAGGTTATCATCCTCCTATCAAAAATTCATTTGCTGGAGGAGCCAGGGCCCTTCTCTTTGCATAGCAGTGAGTGAGATCCTGGCCCCAGGATTGTTTAGAGGGACAGTGCACTCCCTACTGAGTCAGGCCCTGTCAGAGCAAAGGAGATTCTCCTCAGCATTTTCCTTTCCTCCTATTTTTGAAGGCCATGTTTTGGCTGGCTCAACAGCTGCCAATTGCTTCCTCCATAGTCCATTGTGACACTGTATTTCCACTTCCTTTCACACCAATAATTCGTACTCAGAAGGATAAACTTGAAGATTTTATGTCTGACTTTACACTCCACTACCTTTGATTACTGATCTGTCTCCAAATTTCATTTTGAGTGTTCCTAGTTTATTTCAGAAGGAATTATTTTGGACTCTTGATAGTCCAGACCAGTTAACCCAATTGTTTTTAATACTCTAGCGAGCCAGAGAGATCATTAGGAGAATTTTATCAATATATTCCAGACAATTTTACGTGGCCCCCAATAGCACACTGGCTGTTTGAGGCACAAACCTTAATTTTGCTGGAACCAATTGTTACATTTCTGAATTTGCAATTGCACATTCATTCATTTCAAGCTAGATAAGCCTGCCCATCCCATGTGCTTATCCTCAGGAAGTATGGAAATGTATTCAGTTTGGATTTGTGTGTATTCAGCCTTGGGAAGTCTTGGATCTTATGTGTACAGATAAAGTCTATTTCAGGGATAAAGGAAAGGAAATATCTATTCTTTTTTTATTCACGTGGCAAGAGGAATAGTGTGCCTTTGCTCCAGTTGAAGACATTCATTACCTGAAATGTTTTTACTCATTTTTAGATTATAGTGTTTGGATGCATTACCAAGAAACACAGCCTGGAATTCAGCAACCAGTTAGTTTATATTTGCCACTGAGTCTGAGAACAATTTGAGGAAAAAAATTGAGGAAAAAATTCCACAAATTAGTAAATGCTGTGTGACAAAAACAGTTGACCCTGAATTCTACTGTCTCAACTATACTGCTGAAAAGGGAATTGGCTCCCTCAGCTGCAAATCATCCCAGTACTGAAGAGTTTGCCTCTTTGGAGGCTGGGACTCCCAACAGAATTTCTTTCCTAGAAGTGGCAAATTCTTTGACTGAAAATCCAGTTTCAGGGAAACTGGCATGTAAATTTGCTTTCTTTCTTCACTTTTTAAACACAATGTTCCTCATTGTTCTCATTCCAGCCTTCTCTCTTCCTTCACAACTGTGTGAGATGGGTGCTCACTGTACTGTCTATGATAGGCAGGAGCAGATTGCTTTTATTTCCAGTTTAAATACAATGCGATTCAGGGTTGGTTGGTTGCTGATTAGAGATGAAAATTTATGGAGGGATGAGCAAGGAAGAAATATGGTTTGGACTCCTTTTCAGTTTCTGACTGCTGCTAGCAGTATTTAAGCTACAGATAATAATGTGGGAATTGAGTATTGCCATGAGTGTTGCTCTTTTTCACATCTGTTAAATGGCAATGTGAGGATATTTTCCCTTCTCCTGTCAATTCTGTAATTTCCTTGTCTTTACTTCATGCTGCCTGGAGTAGAACCCAACTCTTTGGGCCTTATCCCAGGTAAGATGCTAATTCTTCTGGAATTTGTTTTATGAGGGAGAAACCAAGTTGTCTGTATCAGTCTGCATGCACTGTACCATCTCCCTGGAAGCCTCACCTGCTGTCTTTCCATCTCCAAACAGTTTGCTGGAGAAGATTGAGCAGGAAACCTGGCGGGAGACTGGGATCTCTTTTGTCACATCCGTCACTCGTCTCATGGAGCGTCTGCTCGACTACAGGTACCTGGCACCAGCCAGAACATGCTCGAAGCATGAGAAGTTTGTCAAGGCATGGTACCAGATTCCTACAGGGAATCTTTTTATTGACATTCATGCAAGCCAACAGATCACTGCTGGGTTCTGAGCAAACATCCCAGACCCTCATCTTCAGAGCCCTTATTCTCATTCTTGTGTGCTCGTTCCTAGAGCTTTGTACTGAGGTTTATTCAGGTTGCTAAAACACTAATTCTTTCTGTCACTGAAATGATCTCACCTAATTCAGCAAAATAGATGTTAAATGCAAGAGTGATCCCCAAAGCCTCATTGAACCAAGGTGTGCTGAATGCCTCATCCAGGCCTGCACAACTTCCATCTGGGAACTCTGACACATCAGCTGGTGGCTCATGAGCAAGATTTCACTAAATTAGGCAGCCTTCATTTAGTTTTAAACTGAAGTTTGCAGGACTGTTGTGTCAATGCAGCTGAGCTTTGACTTAGTTAGAAGGAAATATTTTAACTTTAGTTTTATATATACATACACACTCAGAGGGGTTTTTTTAATAATAGACAATTTGAACCTATATAGAACTGCCCCAGATATTTCTATCTTTAGCCTACTGACAAGAGTTCAAATAGTTTTTTCTGCTGCTGCTGCTCATTAGAGGTGAAACCCTCTGACTAGGCTGGGTGTTCTGCAGTCCCAAATCCTTTTCTGTGCTTTTTAGTTTGCTCTTTTTGTTATCCCCACCACTTTGATCCAATCTCCTGGTTTTTTCCTGGCAACAACTGCTCTACAACTACTGTGCACGACCAGGTACTGGAGACACATTTAAAGGGAATGCAGGGGAGCTGCTTGGGGATTTTGGGGGTGGGAGGTATTGTGTGGTTTTGGTTTCTGGTTTTTGGTTTTTAATGATAAATGGATGCCAGCGAGGCAGTTTTGACACACAGAAACGTATTTCCATGCTTAATTGGGAACACATACCAGTTTTTAATTGATTTTCAATCTGCAGCTGATTTGTCATTCCCAGCAGAGGGAACTGGAATGTGGTATTGGAATTTGGAAATACAGAGGCATTTCTTAAGAGTCCAGCTGCCAGTCAGTAGCTGCAGTAGTTCTCAAGATGGTTTGCTGTGTTGCTGCTTTAAAATTTTAGTCTCTTGTACTGTTTGAATAGAAATAATTTCTAAATATTCCAGAAAAAATAATTTTGTGATTTAACTTACTTACGCATAAGTTAGAAATCTAATCTAAATCCCTCAGGTTGTATCCTTGTGTGCCACACCACACTGCAGAGCTGCATTTATGGAAGCCAACCCTTTGACTAGGACTAAATGTTTACATCTGGATAAATAAGTGTTTTTTACTTTTACAGTAGATCTTGCATTCAACTTATTTTTGACCTCTGTTATCTGATTTTTGTTCATATTCTTGTAAGAAATGAAGGAACACTCATTTCAGGTGTTTGTTCACAGATGCAAACTTGTAAGGGGACACTCAGTTCTCACATCATCTAAGTCCTAATATGGAAATTTTTCTCAGAGTAGCTTTATAAAATGAAATATATGATTTTCTGTTGTTTGTCATCCAGGGGAACTCTGGAAGACAAAATTTATTTTAAAAGGACTGTTTTGGCAGATGTTTGTTTCAACATTGCTCTGCTTTCTTAGGGACTGTATGAAAGGAGATGAAACAGAAAACAAGAAGATTGGCTGCACTGTTAACCTTATGGTAAAGATGTTTCCTTTATCTCTTTGTGCTACTGTGCAATCTTGTTGAAACTGGGATGGGAAAGGCTGGGAGAGGAATCGGTGTCAGGCAAGTGTAGCTTCAGAATCCGAGCACTGGGATGACAGAAGAGAATGATGAGGATTGTGAGGATCCTCTGGAGGCCTCTGGTCCTGCTTGCTGCTTAAAGCAGGGCCAGGTAGGTCAGGCACCTCAGGGCTGTGTCCAGCTGAGTTCTGTCTATCCCTGTGACACAGGTTCTACAACCTCTCTCACCTCTTCTTTCAGCTTTTGACTACCTTCATTTAAAAAAAAAATCATGCCACAATAAAATTAGTGGGTTAGATCAGTGTGAATGTGAAAAGCATTATTGCTTTTCTTTCCCACTAAGATTGTGTTCTCTTTTCAATAACTTTGCACCTCCACAGATGCTGCTGAGTGCTTGAATGGAGAGTCTCAAGAGTAACAATTCTGGTTTTTCTCTCACAGAATTTCTACAAATCTGAAATCAACAAGGAGGAGATGTACATCCGCTATATCCACAAGCTGTGTGACATGCACCTGCAGGCTGAGAACTACACAGGTGAGGGAGACATTCCACGGAGTCTGCTTGAAGTCCTCATGACATTTTTTAACTCTCCTGATGTTATAATATCTGGTTCATTCTTTTGGAAAGAATTTACATGAATCAGTTATGGCAGTTGAGAAGGCAAGAAGCTGAGGCCCAGCTCCTTCCCTTAAGTTAAATACTGTCTGTTTATGCCCACAGAACCACATGATCATTGCATTACACTTCAGATTTTACATTAAAGTGTCCTTGGAGAAGATGGATTTAAAAAAAAAATCACAACAGCAGAATGAAATGTAGAGGAAGATTAGCAAAACCACCATTATATTATCACTTGTCATATTTCCTCGCCTTGCAGTGCTGAGGGAGCACTTGGAACGTGTCTGGATTCTAATACTGTGTTGTCCAAGCTCTGTTTACAGCTGCAGGCCCCAAATCTAGTTACAGATCTGAGCATCTGACTGTGCATTTAAATCAAGTAGCTGGTAAAAAGAAACTTGATAGATTTGTACTTAAAAATCGTGTCCTGTTATTTTAAGTAATTGAATAATTTAGTGATCCTCTAAGAGCTGAGATTTTTTTCACAAACTATAAATCAGAAGTCACAGACTGTATCAGAAGCAGGTCTGTGACCTTTCAGTATTGGCTGTGTTTATTTGCTGTCATTGATTCAGTGTTCCATAATTGCCTTTCCTACAGAGGCTGCATTCACTTTGCTTTTGTACTGTGAGTTGCTTCAGTGGGAGGACAGACCTCTGAGAGAGTTCCTGCATTACCCATCTCAGTCAGAGTGGCAACGTAAGGAAGGTCTGTGCCGTAAGATTATCCATTACTTCAACAAAGGGAAGGTATGCCAACTTCTTCTCTCTTCCAGCAGCTTCCTTCCCTTTTCCTGACTGACTTAGGGCTTGCAAGCCATCATCTCAGTTCAGTAGTCTGGAAGTAAATTTGTATCAAAAGGATTTATAACATGACAAATTGGCTCTCTGGACAAAAAAACAGATGAGAAATGGTATTTCGTTATGTATGGCATTTGGAATGGGTTAGGGAGGCCAACAGGACAAACACCAGAACATTTTTAAACCTTAAAACCAAGTCTTAGATCAGCTGATGTGGCAGAGTGCTAGTTCCTCAGCTTTTGCATTTTCTCTATGCAAACTGCTGTGCTATGACTCCCTCGAGAACTTTTTTTTGTGCTTAACCTACACAAGGAAATGGCAGGCAAATGCTGTAGGGGTCTCTTTATTGAAAAATATTTAAGTCCTTTCAGTGTCACTTATTTTAAAGTGATTTTCAATTAAAGTGCAGTTCCATCCACTGCACAAGAAGAAAATCAATCCATTTCAATTTCATATATTGAGTATGGGTTTTCTACAGTTAATTGTATTTTTTTTCAAGTACTGCAGAGGTAGATTTTTTTAGTTCCTTGTGTCATGGTGTTTTGGGAACATTTCAGAGGTGAACTTTAAAATTGACATCATCTGTTAGAGTATTTTCAAATTTTTCTCTTCTCTAAGAAAATTCCTACAGCTTATGTTCTTGGGAGATAACATCAGGCTGTGTGCCTCGGGGTTGATCTTACCCATGATGGCAATGACAGTGGCATTAAATACAAATGTGAGTTGGTTCTTATGGGGCTGCCATTCCAGAAAATTCATTCCTAGTCCTGGTAATAGGAGTTGCATATGGCAGAAACATTTTCTACAGAACCTGCAAAAGGAAGGCAGATTCCTGTGTAAAGGAAGAAATGGCCCATTTATGAGGAAGTGATTAAGATTTTTTTTGCGTGTCTGCCAGAGTTGCTCTTTTGTGATAACACTGCATATGGTTCTCTCACTTCAGAAATTTTATGGGATTTTCAGACTGCACTTAAAAACAAATTACTGGCTTGTGCAGATATTGCAGTACTGTACTGTTGGACTAGACAAAGGTGATAGAGGCACTATGGAAAGCAAGTGAGCCTTTATTTTTGACAACAACAGTGAATCCATATACACAGTGAAGGAGAGTAAAAATTGACTGATGTAATTAGGCTATAAAACTCCTAACAGATTATGGAGTGTTAACCTCTTAGGTTTTCTCCCCACTGGATGTTTTTGGTTGTGATTTGTCTTTTAATCCTCCTTTATTACAAATGGTAGCTGAGTGATTAAATAATCCACTTAAGCAGTGTGTATGTCACTCAGACTATGGAAGTGAAAGATGCTGAAAAGCGAAATCCTCCTTTTCAGCACTTCTGCTGTGTGACAGGGAGCAGCTCAGGAAATGGAAGAAACCTGCTTCCCTCTACTTGTGTCTGACAGCTTCCTTCTGCACTATCCTGAGATGGTCCCTCCTTAGGTTCTGCAGAGCAGGATTTGTTGTTGTCCTTCAGTTGCATTTCCAGAGTTTCATTTCTCATGCTGCTCCTGGCCTCTTCCACCACGTGAGGGTGTCAAGGCAGACGGTAAAGGCTGTAAAAATTCTGCAGTTGTTAATAGGAAAATTTCCTCAGGACAGGAATGGGAGGCAAATGGGCCACGAGGGTGTCTTGTGACATGCCAGTGGCACAGCCTGTGGCATTCTTGAGGTGCTGCAGCGGATACAGAACTGACTCCCACCCTCAGCAGCTCAGAAGCAGCCCTGTGCTGGGAAGGGACATGGTGTTCCAAAGCCCTTTTAGCCTTCACTGGTCACGTGCCCCTTCCTGCTGATTTCTGCTATGCTGTGAATTGTTTTGAGGCTCAGCTGGCAGTGTGTGCAAGTACATAACTTAAATTGAAGATATTTTTAATCCTCAGTTACATTTTTCACTGGTAAAACTCAAAAGTTTTCTAGTTGAAGACATCCATGAATGGAACAGTTTGAACCTGACTGATCATGTTTCTGCACAGCAATAGCTCAAAAACTACACAACCCTTTTCTGTCCAGTTCACTGCTTGATTTATTAACTGACAATTCTGACCAGCTCCCACCATGGCAATGCAGGGTCTGTTCTCCTTAGTGCAGCCAAGTGCACACAGAGACCCAAAGCAGTGTTCCCAAAGCGCTGAGTTTTGATCGTGTGCTCCGTACTCAACACTTGAAATAGTTTCTCTTGTGTACCCTCATGGGAGTCATTTCCAAAAGAAATCCATGCACTGGGATGTGAATAAATAAAGGCTGGCATTCAGAAGGGTTGACTGTCTCTACCTGTGCCCCCTTGTGTGCAGTCAGCTGAGAGTTGCTGGTGCCATAGGAGAAAGCTGCAATCAATGCCCTATGAATGTGGCTTTCAAATAATACACAACATGCAAACACAAGAGAGCAAACAGCAAAATAGAAAGCACTAATGAGGAAAATAACCAGTGGAGACATCAGGAAATTATTTGAAGAGGGAAGTGACACTTGCATGTCACATGGAATTACATATTAATTATCTGTACTGTGAAGATGTTACTAGTTAGCATCACAGATTTTAAAACCGAAGCTACAGTGACTGGGATATCCATTCATTCCTTTTCCTTTCAAATATCTACAAACCATTTTCTCTTTAGGGAGTTACCTGTATATTGTTTTTCTTCACTTCTCTAGCTCATCCTTTATCTGCAGAACACTCAGGTAGCACAGTGGAATTTCTTGGTGTGGAAACTGAAACAAAGAGAGAGCCTGGTATTAAGGTACATGTAGGAGAGGTAGTATATAGAGAAATCAGATGTGGTTACATGTTGTTCATTTAATTGACATCAGAAAAGGAGCATGAAAAGGTTACATCCCTCCAATCACCTGCAGGGAAAACAGCCAGTGAGCTTCCTGCTTCTGGCCAGAACACAGATTAGAGTTAGGCAGGCTTTAGTCACAGCATCCCATTTGGAAGTAAGACTGCTCGCACTCTCTGAGGGAGAAAAAAGCCATTTCTTCTTGGCCAGATGTTTTAGAAGTGAACATAGATCAGCTGAGGACTGAAAATCTATGTATAGTATCTCTGTAAAGAATGTGCTGCAACCATAAAGAATGCAGTGGTGTTTGAGTTTGCAGATACAAACGCTTAACTGACTATGGTTGATCTCAATTCAGTGGATTCAGTTTGTGTGTCATGGACTTTGACAACCCAGAGCAAAAATCCTGCTAATTTGAATCACAAATACCTTACTAATATTCAGAGGGGCCAAGAAACTGGTATTTCAGTTCCTTTCCTATTGTATCTATTGCTTTGATCTAAATAAATCTCAGGCCTCCCATTCTCCCAAACTACAAATACTATCAGAATATCCAAATTGATTCTGGTACCATATTTTATTAAGCAAGTTTTTATTGAAGTTTTTGTAATTAACTGGAGCTAAAGAGCTGTAGTAAGAAAGTGGTAGTAAGAAGAGAACAGACACTACAAATGTGGGACAAAGGGAAACACTGTAAACTGCCTCATAAATTAAATCAAACAGTGTAGAGATTCACTTTTTTATGTGAAGGTACATGTAACCAGAAAAACTGTTTCCATATTAAGTGCTAACATTTTATAATTGCTTTTAATGACTGTTACCAAGAATTTACAATATTGCTATTAGTATTCCTAAAACTTAAGGTGATAGTCTAACTCACACATTAATTTTGTTTTCACTACAGCAGGGTCCCATGTAAAGCAACAGGCAAATTAGCCCAGTAATGCATAATGAAAGTTAATCCTGTAAAGGTTCAACTGAGACCTTGGTGTTCTAAATCCTTTACCGTAAGCATGGTAAGAAACAGCCACTCCCCCAAAGGGCTTCCAGAGTGTACAGGTAAAAGGTGATGGAAGAGGAGATTTCAGTGTAAAATAAGCTCTCCAAAAAGCCACTTGAGGTAACAGGAGAGTCCCATCTCTCAGTGTGGGCGTGCCCAATGTGGATCTCTCCTTCCTGACCTCTGGGATGCTGAGTATGGTGTGCTAGGAGAGACTCATTGTGTGGGATTGGGAGCTGAAGAAATTAGTGTGGCTTTCTGAATATGGATATTGACTGCTGTAATGCAGGTCAGTTCTGAGAATGTTTTGTGTATTGGAGTGTTCCCAGTGCCTGACAGTTTGTGCTTTCAGTGGGAAGGAGCAGCCTGGGAAGGGGAGCACTTTGCTGGGGAGCCAAGCCCTAACTCTGTCCTCCAGGGAGTTCTAGTGCAGGAAGCAAAGGAGCCGTTGGGGGTGGGTTGAAGGGGTGTCTGGCACAAAGAAAAATTGTTAGTTTTGTGATCTTTCTCCAGATAAGTTCCCAGTCTCATAAAGGAACTGTCAGAACAAGCAGTATGTGTCTGTAATTTCCACGGAACATATGCCTCCGTTCCCATCTTTTAGAAGGAATTGATCTGCTATTTAATGGAAATGGTTTCATCTCATTGCATTTTCACATCTAATCTCTGCCATTTCATACCAAATGAATTCCCAGAATGGAGTTTCCATATTGCTCTCAGCTGGGCTGGCAGTGGCATTGTGTTTGCTGTGAGTGTGATTTGCTTTGGCCCCACAGAGCTGGGAGTTCGGCATCCCGCTGTGCCGAGAGCTGGCCATCCAGTACGAGAGCCTCTACGACTACCAGAGCCTCAGCTGGATCCGGGTAAGTGGCAGCACCTTCTCTGCTTGCAGACTCCTACACCCTTCCCCAGAGCATTTTGCTGTCCTGTCAGAGCATTTGGAATTTAAAAAATAATCACGTTCCTTAGAGAGTTCCAGCCATTCGCTGTGACTCCTTGCCATTGACTCATATTGATGACTTTGTAGGTCCACTGAAAAAATTCCAAAGTCTGGTAGCAGTAAAATCCCCTGAGTATCTGGAGACAGCACAGACACACAGAAGCTGGGCTTGCTGTTGCAATGGCATATTTACATACATTTTTGCATAAAATACCCTACTTTTTACTACATATTTCATTTTAATTCCAAAAGAATCAAGTACAGCTTGTGCCTCAGTGAGATAAGACGAACAACAGAGAGTAAATGAAGAAAGCAAATGTTTATGGCATTCTTACCAGTTTACAAGGATCTGGTCCTCTGGTACATCCAAACACATGAGGAAATCAGGGCACATTTGCAGCATCGTGCTTTAATCAGAAAAAGCTGAAGTTCCTGTTGTTATTTAAAAACATTCTGAATATGAAAAATAGTTCACCTCCTCCTGTCACCTGGGGTAGCATAGGTGTATCCAAATTTGGGATTTATGCTGCATGGATATACACAGAGACTTAAATTCTCTTTCTAAAAAGTCCAGTCTATTTTTATCTGAATACACCTGTCTACCAATGTCTGATAAACTGCACTTCTGAAGAACCTGTTTTCTCCAAAGTGGCCCCAAAGAGCACATGACCAGCTTGGCTGTGCAATCTCTGTGCCATTCACATCACCACCACATTCCCTGATACTTCCTGCAATGACTTTGGGACCTTCTCCTGTCTGGAAAAGGACTTAATGTTTGTGGGAAATGAGCACAAACTGGGATGCAATATTGCAAGTTAGGTTCTTTGCAGTGGAAGCAATGGTGTCAAACTGGTACTCCTGGAAGAGCCAGCTTTTGCTACAGTGCAATTCCTGTGAGCCTTTCAACTGAGGCTCAGTTTGCCAAAGGGTCTGGAAATCCCACTCTTGATATTTGTTGGCACAATGTCACAAAACTAGTTACTGGAGCTAGATAAAAGCCCTTTTCCTCTTTCCAACTGCCTTTTTCTTCCATGTTAAACCTTCTGGTGCTCAGAACTGTAGAAGACTTAATTTTGTTTTATCCTTTCTCATGCCCCTCAACTCAAGGCAAACCCACTCAGATGTAATTTTCCAGGCAGTGGTATGGATTTTGATCTGCAGGAGAGAATAGGACAATGTGAGCCAGGCAACGTGTGGATATCAATCTCAGCTTTGCCAGTAATTCTGCAATGCAAAGAAAATTACATGCAAGACCTGTTTAATTTTAAATAAGATAAACCAGGAAAAATTCATATGTCAATTTCCAAAATGTAAAATGACTATGGTGATATTCTAATCTGCTCCACCATGTAGACCGGTTTAATTAATAATTTTTATCTTTAACAGAATTTTGGTATTTTCACAAAAAATTGCAGGGGCAAAAGAGTAATGTGATATTTTAATGAGTCTTGAGATGTTAATTTCTTAAGTGCAGCTTTAAGGGGCTGATAGCAGCTCTCTCTTTCCTCCACAGAAAATGGAAGCTACCTATTATGACAATATCATGGAACAGCAGCGCTTAGAACCGGAGTTTTTCAGAGTTGGTTTTTATGGTCGAAAATTCCCATTTTTCCTGCGGGTAAGCCAAACTTATACAGGATGTGACAAAGTGACCAGGCTCAGAGTAGTTGTTAAGGCTTTGTGTTTTTGTTTTGGGGATATGATGTCTACCATTCAGCATATTTTTTTATGCCTGCACAAATAAAAACAGTTTTCTGGCTGAACTGAAGGACACGGTCCACTGGGAATGTTCTTGGGAATAGAGATCAGAAATTTGATTCACGCCACTGTGAATTTTTGATGATCTGCAGATGCAGCACAAATTGCCTCTATATTAAGCAAAATGCTGTATTGCAGCAATGTTGGGTCATTACAACTAATTTTCATCATCTCAAATTATCACACTTTTAAAAAAGTCTCACTTGACAGAATTCTAATCCCAGCCTGATGACTCTTATGCTATGTGCAAGTGAAAATTTCCTCTCTTCAACAAAAAGCCAAACAGCTTCTTTGAATGCATCCTCACTTGGAGCTCATTGTCTGCTGGTGTACCAATCTATTTAAAAAGTGAAATTTTCTTCTTTTCCTAATGAGGAATCAAACTTTAAATGGGTATTTGTTTATACAATGTCTTGTTGCTAGTTTAGAGCAAGGAAGGAATATAATCTGACAAGTGCTCCAAGAGCTGCCTGCAAATTGATGGCAGACACCATCAAATGTGACAGGACAAGGTAACTGGAAGCTTTCAGGGAGTGGAGGTGCATGGTTTGTGTTCTTTTAGAAGGAATGGTTTGACAAGATGTGGCACCACTTGAGGTATACAGGATGAAGCCATACAAAGCCAAGCCATTTTGGAAGCTGCCCTCTTATACTTCCCTTTGATTTTGAATTTGGTTTTTTTGGTTTTTTAACAAGGATTTCAACATTGGGGTTTAATTATAGTCTTTTAATGGAAACACGGGCAGAGGTAATAAAGGCAAGTTGAAATTAGTCAAGGAAAAGAAATCCCAGTGGATAAAGGGTGGTGGTTTCATGTTATTTGAAGGTGAGCAGTGCCAGGATCAGAGAGTCACAGAATCATTTAGGTTGGAAAAGACCTCCAAGATCATTGATCCAACCTTAGGCCAGTCACCACCTTGTCACCCAGACCATGGCACCAAGTGCTACATCAGGTTGTTTCTTGAAGACCTGCAGGGATGGTGACTTGACCACCCCCCTGGGCAGCCCCTTCCAACGCCTGACAACCCTTTCCACAAAGAAATTCTTCCTGGTGTCCAGCCTAAACTTCCCCTGGTGCAGCTTGATGCCGTTTCTTCTCCTCCTATCCCTTGTTCACTGGGAGCAGAGCCCAATCCCACCTGGCTATCACTTTGTGTTAGGGAGTTGTAGAGTGTGAGAAGGTCCCCCCTGAGCCTCCTTCTCTCCAGTCTGAGCCCCTCCTCCCTCAGCTGCTCGTCACAGAATTTAGGGTGCAGCAGCCTGAAGCAGTGTGTAGAACACCCCTGCAGAGGAATCCAAAGAAGGAACAGGTGCTGCAGTGTGAACCCGGAGCTGCCCTTTCATGAAGATCTCCAGAGAAAACTGACGTTTCCTGTTTTTTATTTTTAACAACAAATGTTTCAGCAAGTGAATGACAACACAGTAATCATGGCACACAAGTGTTCCTAACATCTGAAGTACTGTCAGTGACTCAAGCTCATCTTATCTTGAGGATCCTCACTTTTACCTGGCATCCTGCATGGCCGAGGTGTGTGACACTGCTTGATCCTCCTGTGCCCAGCCCTGACTCCTTGCAAAGCGCTCTAACAACGTGGATCCTTGGCTGGAGACATTACCAGCGAACACGAGCGTACATAATTATAATCCTTGTTAATTCTGCAATTATATTTGGTAGCAGTACTTCTGATAGCAGATTACTAATGTAGCAATCTCATTAAAAGTCATCCTCCTCCTTTCTCTCCCTAATGATCCATACAGCACACACATTGTGGAGCACAGACTAAGCCCATTATCTGTCACATCAGCATGGATCACACTGTAAAGAGATTGGAAGCAGCTATTCTAGAGAAGAAAAAGATTTACATGGATTTAAAATCTTCAAATGGCTACGGGAGTGATGTAAAGTGATCAAATAACTCCAAGCCCTTTTCTCATGTATTTTTCTATTGCTGTGTAGCTTAAGACAAAATAACCACTTCTTTCTGCATCTTTGATTTTTGAAGACCCTTTGTCTAGAAAAGTCATTGTTCATGTTTCTATGAATTCTGCATCTATTTCTAGCCTTTCTACATAAGTAAATTTAAACTGTCCATATCTTCCATCTACCAGAAGTTCAAGTAAGGCCTGACAGGTCATGTTTTGAGATCTTGTGTTGGCATCTGTCTGAAAAGTCTTATTAAATTTAGCTTTGAGGTGTTTTCAGGGCATTATTTTTAGAATCACAATAACTTTATTTATAGGATTACAGTTCTCTAGATTGCTCCAATCAAAAGCTAAAACAGGGAATGCAGTAAGTGTCATGAAGAAATTCACCTTCAAACGTGGGCTCACTCCAAATTTAATAATAGCTGCAAAGTTTGAGCATTACAGACTGAACTGTCAAGATTGATCATGTGATTCTTCTCCCAGTCCATTGGTGCTGTGACTGATGCATGCAAAGTGACACATGTCACAGCCAGAACATGGGATCCTTTCCATAAAGTTGAAATGCAAAGCCAAAGATAACTGAACTCCTTGGCTGTGTTTTAAGATCTGATTTTGCTACTTTCCCTTCCATTTTGCTACAAGATTAAGAACTGCTTGGCCACATCCCTTTTCCAGAGCAATTAAAAACACATTCTTGAATATACTGCAGCTTCTAAATGCAAAAGATAAAAGGCTGTTCTTGTTTCTTAAATTTTTAAATTGTTTTATGAAGGTGAAAACCCTCCCTGTTCTTCTAGTTATTATGCCAGGGTATCAGAGCCAGCCAGCATGGGTTTAGGAGGGGTAGGTCGTGTTTGACCAAGCTGGTCTCCTTTTCTGACCAGGTGACCCGCCTGGTGGATGCAGGGAAGGCTGTGGGTGTTGTCTGTTTGGACTTCAGCAAGGCCTTTGACCCTGTCCCCCAGCACACTCCTGGAAAAGCTGGCAGCCCAGGGCTTGGACAGGAGCACTCTCTGCTGGGTTAGGAACTGGCTGCATGGCCAGCCCAGAGAGTGGTGGGGAACGGAGCTGCATCCAGCTGGGGACAGGCACCAGGGGTGTTCCTCAGGGGGCTGTGCTGGGGCCAGCTCTGCTCAGTATTTTTATTGATGACATGGATGAGGGTATTGAGTCTTTCATTAGTAAATTTGCAGATGACACCAAGCTGGGAGTGTGTGTTGATCTGTTGGAAGGTAGAGGGGCTCTGCACAGAGACCTGGAATGGTTGGATGGATGGGCAGAGTCCAGTAAATGAGGCTCAGTAAGTCCAAGTGCCCCTCAGTTTAGGAAGGACATTGAGACACCTGAGCACGTCCAGAGGAGGCAACAAGGCTGGAGCACAAGCCCTGTGAGGAATGGCTGAGGGAGCTGGGGCTGTTCAGCCTGGAGAAAAGGAGACTCAGAGGTGACCTCATCACTCTCCACAACACCCTGAAAGGTGGCTGTGGGCAGCTGGGGTTGGTTGCTGTCTCCAGGCAGCACTGACAGAACGAGAGGACACAGCCTCAGGCTGTGCCAAAGGAAATACAGGTTGGATATTAGGAAGAAGTTTTTTATGGAAAGAGTGATTAAGTCCTGGAATGGTCTGCCTGGGGAGGTGACAGAGTCACCATCCCTGGATGTGTTTAAAGAAAGGCTGGATGTGGCACTTGGTGACAGGGTTTAGTTGAGGTGTTAGGGCTGGGTTGGACTTGATGATCTTGGAGGTCTCTTCCAACCCAGTGACTCTGTGATTCTATGTGTATGAGAGTTTAAACTACCAAAATTAGAAAGTTTGCCTGCTTTGATTGGTCTTGCCTTGGCCTTCCAGGAGATATTAACACTGATGAAAATTGTGGTTTGTGAGGGTTTAGACACTGGAATACAATCTTCCTGACACTGAGGATTTTAGAAAACCTGTATTGTGCTGTTTGGAGTTAGATATGGCTCAGAAAACATCCAAGAACTCTGCCCAAGTGGTTTAATGCCTCAAGAGTCATATTTAAATGCAGATTTCCATTATTAGCAGAAATGAAATTTTGTTCATCAAGAGGAAAGTGCTTTTAGGGCCAAAGGGGAATTTGTTAAGTGGCCACTGAGAATTCTTGGTAAAGCTTTTCTGTATTACTGTACTATAGACAGGGGAGTTCCTGAGCATGTATTGTTTGTTCATCATGATCAGGGCTGGGTTGTATGGCTGTGATAATACAGCAGTGATTAAACAGTGATTTTTGTGAATAGTTTGTTGCAACTTCTCTCTAAGGACAACTGATAAATGATAAACATATATCTCCCTCTGTTCTCTGAGATCCTCAGGATTTTTATCCATCTGGTGTAAATTGTATTTGACAGCAGCTTTCCCAGCGTAGAACAGCCAAGCTGGTGACTTAAATAGTCCAATTCAAAATAATGCCTTTTCTGAAAAGCAGGTAAGAAGGGACCACAAGACAGAATGCTGGGTGTTCCTGAATCAGAAGCATTGTGCTGTTTAGAGATCAGTGAATTAGTCTCCTCATTCATCACTTCTTCATGACATATGTTGTAAAGAAAAAGGAAGGGATAAAATACATCTACTCTCACATTAATATATTGCCACTGTCATTTCTCTTTGGTTTTGAAGTAACATTTAAAGTGAGATAGAAGTCATTAGAATTTAACTTACTTTTAAGGACACTAAATTATGCTTGTCCTTCTTGCAGAACAAAGAGTATGTGTGTCGGGGCCACGACTATGAGAGGCTGGAAGCCTTCCAGCAGAGGATGCTGAGCGAGTTCCCCCAGGCCATTGCAATGCAGCACCCAAACCACCCCGATGACTCCATATTGCAGTGTGATGCCCAGTGTATCCTTCTGTGAAAGGGCAAACTCTCCCTGGAGCTGGGGCAGAGCAGAGGTAGAGCTGGATATGGACAAAACCAGACCCTGTCTGCAGCAGACAGTCACTGGTTCGTTGTGGGACGTGGTGTTGGAGACAGTGGTGACTTTTTGTTCGGGGACTAATGCAGGTCGTGTTCCGTGTAGAAGGGAAAGGGCTGTGCTTGGTCATATCCAAGTTTAATGCTTTACCAACAGCACTGGCATCCAACACAGTTTGTGTTCCTGATACCTTCTCTTGGCCAGTATTTTATTGGGAACAGATACTAGTTCCAAAGCACTATTTTCCAGTCTGCATTTTTTTTTTTTTACATCAGTATTTTACTTTTTCACAATTTCCCATTCTTTAAAACTGCTGGACCTTTTTATACCCAAGGCTTTGAACCTCATTATTCTCATTGGTCACCTGTACTGGGATTTGGTACACCCAGTACAATGCTCAGTGCATTTAAAGACCGAACCATATCACATTTAAGGGGACTGCAGAGCTTAATCACGGAACCCACACTACTTGGCTTCTGTGAGAACGGCATGGATGCTGTGCAGGATTTGAACTGTAAGGACCCTGTCAGCAAATGGAGCCTCCTGTGTGGGTTGCTGTTTTCTATTTGTCTTTCCAAACACGTGCATCAAGTTTTCTTTGACTGCACAATTACCAGATTTACAGATCTATGCGGTGACTCCCATCCCAGACAATATAGACGTGCTGCAAATGGACCGTGTCCCTGATCGCATCAAGAGCTTTTACCGCGTCAACAACATCCGCAAGTTCCGCTACGACAGACCCTTCCACAAGGGCCCCAAGGACAAGGAGAACGAATTTAAGGTACAAGTAGCAAATAAGCAGTGTTTGAGTGTTCATCTCTTCAAGGTGAATACTGTCTTGTTATTTTATGCTGATAGAGCCTTTCAGGTAATCCTGATTTGATATAGCCAGAGATACCACAGTAACTCGAGTCACAGGTTAAGTGCATGGTCTGATTGAATACTGTTGAGTTCTGACCTGATTAAGACATTGTCTAGTTTAAAGGTGAGTTATTTTAGGAGGCAGGAGGCACTGTTTGTTTGGCTGGACTGTTTTTGTTTTTTTTTTTATTGCTGACTTACAGGTCTACAATGTCTTTTTGGGTCCCATGAGACAGCAAGTTTTAAAAATTAATAGAAATGTTGAATGCGCTGTTTCAAGCATGCTGCATTCCTGGTTTGTTGTTTAAGTGACTTTCAGGAAGACCTTCTACAGAATTAATGCCTGGGAGGTTAATGCATTCTTTTCTGAGCCCTGCCCCCTTTGCACCTGTAGTAAGAGTACAGAGGATGTGGTTGTGATTCCCTGTTCCTCACAGCCTCAATTACTCCTTGCAGAGCTTGTGGATTGAACGCACCACTCTGACCCTGACTCACAGTTTGCCTGGGATCTCTCGTTGGTTTGAAGTGGAGAGAAGAGAACTGGTAACATTCATAATTCCTGTAATTCAGGGTTGAAATGATGAGTTACTGAGGACATGGGATAGGCAGCTTAAAACTTGTTGGGCTGAAATCTTGCTGTTTAAAATGGTGTTTACCAAAGATTAAATACATCCTTTTTCTACCACTTCATCTAAATAATTGCTGAATGTAACCAGGGGAATTGTATGAGCTAATAGTACAATGGAGACAGTGCCAAAAGGATGGAATAATTGCATTGCTGCCATGTCTTCAGTATATAGAAAGACATCTATTGTTGCAACCAGGTGACCTGAAATCCAGCACTGCCAAGGGTGGAGTTTGTTAATGTAGCTAATTTTCCACAAAGCAGTAAAAGCAAAGGGAGCTCGCTGAACAGTCCTGGAGCATCATTTTATTACAAGGAAGATAAATCTCAGTTAAGTGTCCACAGAATTAAACTATATTTTATTGCCTTTGAGGTTGAAGTAAGTCCTTTGGAAAATGCCATTCAAGTGGTTGAGAACAAAAACCAGGAGCTGAGGACACTGATAAGCCAGTACCAGCATAAACAAATGCATGGCAACATTAATCTTCTCAGCATGTGTCTGAACGGAGTGATTGATGCCGCTGTTAATGGGGGAATTGCACGGTACCAGGAGGTGAGCCAGGCTCTGCTTCCCATTGAGTATCACCCTTCCTCAGTTTTATTTGCATTTCTGTTTCAATGACAGTATGGCTTAATAAGATAAGAAATTCTCATGTGCATTTTCTAAAGATGGGGTTACACCCCCTACTTGGTTATTCTGCATCAGTGCTTGCATAGCCACCTGCAAGGAGGCTCCAGGGGTGGAGCTGGGATTTCACATGGCAATAGGTACAGGTAACAGCAGGGTTTCTGAAAGATGACACTTTGTTTAACCTGGAAGTCCTCACTTGGCAGGTAAAACAGTGAAGCATTTTTTTTAATACTGCTTACGTTATAAATCCATTTTGCAATAAAGCCTGTGGGACTGGTGGTGACTGATAAGATCTGGAATCAGGAAAAACCACTAATTCATGCTGTTGGACCATTATCTTTTCTGATGGGCTAATTTCAGACTTGCTGTACAACTAAAATGATGTTAAATACAATATGCTATCCAGCATAATCTCTGGCAAGCTGTTACTTAAACTGAGCATTGCAAAAGGTAGGTTTAGGGTAAAATACCAAAAAATTACAGCAGTGGTTCAGGGGTGTGGGATGTCTTTGCTATGGAGCCATGGAGAGAACGCTCTTCAGGCTTTACATTAGTTGCCAATTTACTCAAGAAATTCCTTTAGCTTTAGGCAGTTATGTGAAGGAAACTATAAAATTCAAATAACTGGAAGATACAAGGCTTAGTGGTATTGCTCATCACTGTCACAGGGGGAAACTTGGTCAGAGTCATGATTCAACAGAATTGTTTCAGCTGCCGCCACCATTTTCTCTGTATCCCAGAGTGCTAAAAAACAATAAAATTAAGCTCAGCTGTTATCTTAATATATTTCATTTCCCTAAGATTTTTGGACCTTTTCCTTTCATCCTTTGAGTCCAAGTTATGATGAAACACCTTCCCATAAGCAAAAGGCACATTCTTTTTTTTTCCTTTTCCTGCAGGCCTTTTTTGATAAGGATTATATCACAAAGCACCCTGGAGATGCAGAGAAGATCACACAGCTCAAGGAACTCATGCAGGAACAGGTACTATTTTTCAGGTGCAGAACAATATTGCTACATTGTCTGGATTCATCAGCATCCAAATGATTCATTCAGAAGCAAAGATTTTTGGTACAGGAGATCTAAATACATTCAAACAAAATACAAGAGGGAGGTGGGCAAGGAGATTATGACAAGTCACTCACCTTATGGGATGTGAGGTGAAGCTCAGCTGAAAGTACATTTTGTTTTCTACATTTATTATTGAACTGACATCTTGCTGCATTTCAAGCCTGCCATTAATTTTTGGCATTTTGAACTATGTCTTCCTAGCAAATTTCAAAGATAATCAGAGGCAGGACAGGTCAGGCTTGAGATTAAAGTGACAGAGCCACATATGAAAACTTAATGCCTATTTATATTATCTGCAGTTTTATTTTTCCATAGTGTCTCCTTGAAACATCTTGGTAGATAAAGCTGCGGGATGCTTTGATGGGAATGAAATCAGATAATCACATCCCACTTAACTGCAAGTTTGGCAAGATACACCCCATGACACAATGTGCCCAAATCTGAACAGAGCTTCTAGGCCTTGGTTTTCAGCAGATCACTGAATTGCATTTCAGATTCCCCATCTGTAAAATAATGCTTATCTCCCTTCAATCCTCAGGAGATGTTTGAAGATTAATTAGTTATTGTTTGTACAGACTTTGGATCATGTAGGGAATTACATACATTTTAAGCCTCCTATCATTGCAATTTTCTTTGATCTGAGACCTTATATAACCTCATTCAATTGTTAATATTATATGTTTGACCTTTGAAAAAATGACCTTTAGAAGTAACTAATGAGGAACAGGAGGAGTGACTGCATGTGCCACACTGCTGCTGTTCATCTCAATTATCAGAAACTCATTTTTGAAGTCTCTGCTGGCAGCTCAGATCCCATCCCTGGCACTGGGAGGAGGAGTTTTTGTTGCAGGGCATTATCTGTGTGAGGGCATAATGCTGTTCACTCTGCAGAGAAAATCTAGCTAGTATTCTTTTGCAGTTATCTCCTAAGGAAAGCAATGCAACATGACACAAATGTACTTGTCTCACACTGAAATACTTGTTGGAGTAGTATGAACTTGCCAGGACTCCAAGGCTTGCTTAATTACCAGCAGTCTTGTAATGGACAGTGGCATATTCCTTGCACATTGCCAGAACTGCAGGACAGGCTTCTATTCTCTCTCTTAGACACAATTTATTTGGGTTTCTGATGCTGTATTTTCTTTTTCACAGGTACATGTCCTAGGAGTGGGTCTGGCAGTCCATGAGAAATTTGTACACCCAGAAATGCGTCCCCTGCATAAGAAACTGATAGATCAGTTTCAGATGATGCGATCCAGCCTGTACCATGTAAGCCAATAATCACTTTTCCATTTTTGAATTATATGATCTGTCAGTTGCAGTAAGATTCACAAAAGAACAGCACTGATTGAACCTACTGGACCTCCAAACTACTAAAGGAATTCTTGATTTTTTGTGTAAGAAGGCAGTTGTAGAAAATATGTCAACTTGGCCTTTCAACAAGAATTGTTAATATTTATATGTTCTTTGTTGTATAACAGAGCAATTGTAAAGCTTAATTTCCAGTTGCTATCTCACATAGCAGAAAACTATGTAAGACAGAGGAAGATCAACGGGAGGTGTTGGATGCTCACTTCAAAAGAAGTGCCCTAACTGGAAGCAGCATGAATGAAGAGAACTTGCAGTTTCCATGGCTGAGTTAGCTGAAGTGTGTTTGCTCTGCAGGAGTTGCCTGGTTTGGATAAGCTGAGCCCGGCCTGTTCTGGCTCCAGCACCCCCCGCAGCAACGTGCTGGTATCGCACGGCCCCATGAGCCCCGAGAGCATCAAGCTGGTGCATCGACACAGGTAAGCCCCTCCTCTTCCCAAAGATCAGGGCTCTGCATGCTGTGCCAAGGGTCCAGGATCCAGGGAGGGTTCAGCAGTACTGCAGGAGGGGCAGCATGAGTTTAGGCAGAAGTGTCTTTTGTCTTCAGTCAGTGCTAATTATTGAAGTTGGAGAATTGGAAGGAGAAAGTTGAGAAATCCAACTTGCAGCAAATGCTGAACACCTCCAGGTGTGACTCCATCCCTTTATTTGCTGTAGAGGCAGCAACACAAATCTGTTCCCAGGCTCAATTTGACTTCAGAGATCACAACCTCTCCTACTTCCATTGCACCAACAGCAAATAACTGGGTCCTTCTCTACCATAAAAGGAAAATTGTATGGCTTGGTTTAGAACCCAACTCAATATGTACCCATTTTGAAGGATCAAAATTGTTAACATCATTATTTTTATAATTCTGACCAAATTAGAAGCCAAATACAAGAAAGGCTGCCACGGTGTTTTGATTAGTACATCAAAAAATTACCCTGTGGTGCTTTTCCAAACTGAAATCCCATAAATTAAATCTGAGATAATGACAGAGGATAAAAATTTGGATTATAAGGACAAAACAGTGGGTTTTGTATCCAACCAACATTGCTTATTTGAAAATGCTAATTGCTCTTCTGTGTTTAATTTTCTTATTGGGTCACTATATTTTAGCTGGTTTTAAAGGCTGGCATAAAAAGCTGTGGAAAGTTGGTCCATGAATCCAGGATGGTGACATTCTTATGCTATTAAAACTGAGTAGCTTATACTGCTCCCATGGCTTAGCAGTTGACAAACAGTGTCTGGGTGATACTATTTTTTTTTTCTCCAAATTCCTCACTTTGTAAGGGCTTTTTTAGTTTTTAGGACAAACTAGGGAAATGCTGTAGTGTATAATGTATTTGTGTGTGGTTCAGAGTGAAAGAGAAAAGTTAATTCCCTGAAGGAGATCAGGGTGCAGCCTGCACACCAGCTGGGCTGTATTAATTTACTGTCAGCTACAAAATTGCCTTCAACTGTAATGCTGAGGCCCAGTGCATGCAATAAGGAAAACTGGATTTTGACCTGTGTGTCTTGTGCTTGGATTCCTTTGGAATGTATTTTTTTAAGTTGCTCCTACTCATCTTACCATTAAAATGAGAGTGGTTTCAGTGTGTTCTGTTATAAACAAAACAAATATGCACCCAAGGTCATGATGTGACATTACCCTGAGTTGGGGTTCTGAAATTCAACATTCTATGTGTACTATTCTGTTTTACCTGTAATCTTCTTGTCACTTCTTTCATATTTACCCACATTTATGGATTGGTTTGAGCTTATTTGGCCTGATTTTTCAAAAGTGTTTGACATCTAGAGGTGACCTAAAGCAGCAGGTAACTGCAGGTACTTACTAGTTTGGGAAAAAAATCAGGCCTCACAAACATGTTCAAAAAATAATGATGCCCTTGCTCTGTCTGGTTTTTTTGCAGCCCACTGAACATGCTTGGTTCAGTCCGACACTCCTCATCCTCTCTGTCATCACACACCTCCAGTGAAACAGGGAACCTGGTTATCCTGACAGACAGCTCTGTGGGGGAGACTGCTGAGGATATGTACCACATGCAGGTACAGCTCCAGCACAGCCAGGGGCAGTGGCTGGGAGCAGCATGGAACATGTTCCACAGGGTTTTGCTTAGGAGCAGTACACTTTACTTGTGCACGTGCTTGGATCTCTGTGACAGTTTTTTCAAAGACCTGAAAAGGTAGAATCTAACATTGTTCAACAAAGACAACAGTAACTCACTAGATTAACTTTGGGAAGAAATCTGTGTTTGTACAGTGACTGTGGTTCTGCACTCCGAGGTCACCCTGCTGCTTTCAGAAAGTGAGATTTTTGTCCCATTTTGTTTACCTGCCCCGTTGAACACGTGCAGTTAGTGTTGCTCTTGGTTGGGGGAGGTGGAACGAGTCCCACAGTCCTGAGGGCAGGTTAACAATGGCCTCAAGCTGGGCAGAGGCTGCCCTGGCTGATCTGAGACAGGTAAATCCCTCAGGCACTATGTGCTCATGTCTCTCTCCAGGGTTTCTCTGCCTCCTGCAGCTTGTTTACCCTAACCCCAGGTACCAAGGCTCAGTCACCTTTGTCTCTGTTTTGTCCTCATCCCAGGCTAGTCCTTCCACCTCCAGCCTGAGCTCCACTCACTCGGCACCATCCCAGATGATTAACTCTGCCCCTTCCAGTGCTCGAGGTAAGCATGGGCAGGCCCCGATGGGGGGCACTGCAGGTGTTCCTAACCCTGGCACCTTGCTGCCTTACAGGTGAAACACCACCTACACTGACATCTAACTCTTTCACTTTTGGACATGTAAATACCTCTTCAATACTTTTTCTTTACAAATGGTTCCATTCTCCATTTAAGCATTTTTTCATCCGTATTTCAAATGTATCTCTAATACATGCTGGTTTCAGGCAGTTGAATTTCATAATGATTTCCATTGTTCCAGGAATGGAATTGTGGCAGGCAGTCTAGAGGAAAACAAGAATAGTCCTCGTTGTAGTACTTTAAAGAAAGATCATGAAGACAAAGGCAAAGAAATCATTTTACAAGCTTAAAGAAATTATGACAAAAAAGAACTTGAGGCAGTTTAGTAGAAACATACATATACAAAAGTAGATGTATAGGATGAATGTTGAAAGATATGAATTTTAAGTAGTGGAGATAAAGAAGGGCTTCCCTGCTGGGAAATTCTTGAAGAAAGAAAAAATATAAAAGCAGACTCTGGAGGTACTCATATTGCCTTTGTCTTATAGTAGCTGGTCTTGATATTGCTAATTATTTTCTTCCCCAGCTGGAGCAAAACCACTCCATGTGAACTCCTGACATTCATAACTTCTCTTCAAGGTTTCGAGTTTTTCCTTCTCATTTTGGATTCTCAGTTGCAGGTTCTACACCTCTTTTCACAGGCATCTGAAGAAGGTATCCAGGATATAGTCAGAGATAGAGACTGATATTTAAATCTTACCCCTTTTTCCACGTAGGAGAATTCCATGTGTCCTGATGGAGAGGGAATATGGAGAAGAGCCCTTTCTCTCAAGCAGTCTTGGGGCTTTCTTGCTCCATCTGCCAGTAAAATCCTAACTGACTGGCTGTTGTTATGACACAGATGCAGCAAGGTGATTTAATTGAGGAATGAAATGGAGTAGGAAGGTGAGAAGTGAACATCTTCAAATAAAGGCAAATAGCTGCACTAATTACCAAGGGCTGGACGGAAAATCGTGACAAATAGCAACCAGGTGAAACTGGGATAGTAGGAAAGGGAAGCTGGAACTGAGGAGAGGTCTGTATCAGGAAGACCTCCCTAAGTGAATGTGCCTCAGCTGGCACGTGGATCTTTGGGGGGATGTGAAGGGTTTGGTGCTGTACTGTTTCATGCTGTTTTCCACTTTAGAAGTCCAGTGACAGGCTCACTGTGACAGGCTGTGACAGGCTGTGACAGTCTTTCTGAGCCTGATGACTGCACAGCATCAGCAGCTTCCCTCTTTACAGTATTATTCACTGTTGCTTAGAAACCAACGTGATGAATGCTCCAAAGGGTCTGGGCTGCTGGGTGAGCCAACAGCACCTCCCAAGGATGGGACCCAGGCAGATTTCAAATGGGAAACAGTAAGAGAAGTAATGAGTTTGAAAAATATTTATATAGCCTGTGATACAATGTTTCTTCTCTGCTGTTCTGTTCACTTTTAAATTAGGTGAGCACAGCATTCAGACCTTACCCACTCATGGGAATTCACTTCTAGTAAGGTCCCAGATGCAATCTGTGTTTCCCAGTGTGCCAGTCACTGTTCTGGTTATTACAACACTGCTGTTGAAAATGGAGCTGTTCCTAATGACAAAAAGCCCTTACACTTAAATCCCACTGTGGTAATGCAGCTGTATTCTTCTCCTTGGTGATTTTTCCTTTTGTTTTGTTTTTTAACTGGGTGAATTTGATGCTTGTGAAAATGAGACCAGTATCACTGGCTGGAGCAAGGTACTTCACAGACATGACATGTGCAGCTCTGCCAATGCACCTCTATCCTTTTTTTTTTTTTTTCCTTTTTTTTTTTTTTTTTTTTGGTATTTATTTATATTCTTTTTAATTTAGCGCTGGTGAAAGGTGCTGGATTGACCCCACTGGAGGCTGAAGCCCTCTATTTACCCACAGAGCAGATACAGCATGGGCGGCAGCTGTGCAAGTTCCCCCACGCTGCCCCCACCCATGTGCCTCATCTCTGTCCTGGAGGGACCACCTCTAGAGGTGAGAGGATAGTCCAGTCTCCATGACCCATCCAACCCCTGGCCTTTCTGCTGAGACTGCCAACAAAGCCACCAGAGTCACGATGCTGCAGCTGAACACTTGTCAGAGGGGAAGTGGACAAAGGCCAACAATTCATAAAGGCCACCTAAATTGATCAACTTAACATCTTTGTCACCTGTGGCGTTGACTTGAGCATGATTGGGTAGTATTTCTAGGTTTAGCCTGATTTTTAAATGCTTCTCTCATTTACTCAAAAGATAATGCAGGTACTTAGACCACCTTCTCTGTTTTACTGCAGAGTCCTTTCTGGAGGAGATGGGTATCTTTATAACAAATTAGTTCCATCAGTGACCAAAGGAAGCCATGGCCTTTTGTATTAAGAATCCAGCAGGAATTTAAATTGTTCTCCACTTCCAAAAAATTACCCTTTTCTGGATCTTTAAAATAGCAAAACAGGTGATTATTTGGCTTGTGTAAAGAAATAACTAAGCTATTAATCTAAAAAGAATTTTTGAAGGATAGTCATCAGGAAAATTGATCAATTATTTGATTTTATCACTGAACTGCAAATTAAGGAAACATTTACACTAGTTATACACAAGTTACAGCACAAGTCTTAAATACAACTGAAACGAGAATATTGCAACAATTTCTAATTCTGTACCAATAGACATTGGTAGTTACTCTTTATTACAAGTTATTACAGTTTTTACATGGCTTGACCCTTGAGGAGCTTCTTCCCTGTCAGGGAAGCACCACTGTTGTTATGTAAAAGGTCAATAAGAAATTCAGTTCAGTTTGGCTTCATTTGAGGTGGCTCATGAGGCACTGCTGAACTTTACTACAGTTAAAAGATTACACAAGCCAGGGTTCAGAAAGCGAGGAACTGTAACTCAAAAAGGCCCGGAAAGAGCTAGGAGTGAGTTAGGGTTTGTCAGTAATTTAATTTAAAATGCAGTTAGGACTCCTCCAATGCACTCAAAAAGCAATTCCCACATGACACTTGACTGGCCTCTAAAGGCATCCCTACTGCTTCCTCAACACTGGCCCTCGTTAAGGTGTAGAAAATGAGTCCTGGTGTCTTACTCAGCATTTTGCAAGAATATGTGTACTTGCATTAAAACTTCCTTTTTAAATCAAAAAATTACAATCTGGTACAGGAGCAAACTTTTCATAACCAAAATAAAAATTATGACTAGGAGAAGAGATTCAATGAATTTGAAGTTTACATTAATGTTCACTTTATTCCTCAAAAATTGATACTTGACACAAGTGTATTAACATATTTATAGTTAAAATCAAAACTATCTCTGGCTTTAGCACAGGTTTTCCTTTCTCATTAGCAAGTACCTATGGTGCTGCACAAATCAAGTGAACCAAGCTACATGCTAAAAGGAGCAAGCCCTGGCACATGCTACAGCATTTTATTATGACCACTGGCTGCTGTGAAAGCTTTAAAAGCTTTTTTTGACTTTGCTTTTTAAGTTTGGCCAGTCCCTGAAAGGAACCACAAAATTATTGTGTCTCTATCTGTCCAAAGCAGCAATACTTAAAATTTGTTTGCAGACTGGACACTTGGCATAATCTGCTACCATTTTTATAGCTATAGCTAATGATAAATTTAGGGTACCAGTTTTTTAAACAACACTCTCCCAGCACATGTGTTATTTTTCAGGTCCTGCAGTCCAAGGTCTTTTGAAGCTGCAATCCCATGTAAACTGACAGCACATAGAGGTGGTTTGCATATTTGATATAAAAGAGCAAGGATGACAAGATAAATAAAGAGGGAAAAGTTTGCAGTGTAGGTTGTGCTGTGCTGTCGTTCTGGGCACACCTAAAAGTTCAGCATCTTAACATTTGTCCTGCAGAACAGGACTATCTGTGACCTGTGAGGAAAAGACTCAGCACAAAGCATTAACACTGTGTTCTCCAAGCTGATGTTGTACATAAAAGCAAAGAATGTCGTCTGATTATGTTTCTGTTCTGTGTCTGGGGAGAAAATGAGTTCGGGACTAGAATGCAGATACTCTGCCACTGTTCATGTCAGAGTGGGGGTGTAGATTAATCTGGCATCTGCCCCCCCAGTGGAATTGTTGCAATTGTAGGACTTTATCCTGCATTCTGCTGGACACATTGTTCCTTCCACCGTGTGCTGAATATTAGTCCCCAAAACTGCATGTTTGCTTTTGCTGGGGTAAAAGCTGCATCAACCAGCACCAATGCCTTTGCTCATATGTTGGAGTGCTGTCCAGACGATGTGTGTGGTTGTGGAAGTTTGCCAGAGGGGGCATGTATTCCCCAAAAGCCGGCATGGCTCTGTAATGCGCTGTGTGCTGCCATCTGTTCAGTGCGTGTTTGTGACGCAATCAAACAATCAGTGCAAATTACAGCTCACTTCAGCAGCTTCACAACATCAGATCCTGCCTAACAGTGTACATCCCAAGGGTTGCCTGTATCGGTAGGGTCAGACTTTATAGGAAGTCACTAATGAGAATCATTCTTCTGGCAAATCCACTGTCAGCTGTTGCACATCAGAAGGTATATTGTTACGTCACACTCATCTTGAAGAACATGAGTCCCAAGTAATTCCACCTGCCAGGAAGCTGTTTCATTAAGTACCCCAATATCTTAAATGACAACTATACAGGTAACTAATAGATAAATCAAGCTTATCATTCCTACTATAAAACTCTAAGCATTGGTAAATGTCTGGTGTCATCAAAGGGCTCAGTACAGCAACACAGTAGTAATCATCATTACAGCAGCATTGTAAGCAAAGTGCCTCTCACGTTTACAGAATATGCTATTTATTATTGGGGTTGGTTTGCTTTAACAAGAGGAAGCTGACCAAGATAGCACCAATTAAATGGCAACACTTATCTCTATCCAGAACCAAGGAATGAAGTACTTTCCCATAGATTGCTGCTTTAACTGAATGGTGTATCTCAAGCTTTTATCCCTTTCTCCCACATTCAATCCTAAAATACACAACTTTATGACATTTCTGTAACTCTACAATACTTTATGGGGCAAGAGAGCATTAGGCACTGGCACAGCTGATTCCACACAGATGCCCACTGTTTTTTATGTTCAAAAGGAAGCACTTTGCAACATACAACTAGGGACACGCACCTTGCACACCCTACGTGGTATGTCCTTAATTGTATCCAACAAGCCAGTTCTTACTCCATCCTCGTGCTATGCACCCACCAACAGTCAGCTGCTTAGTGGGCTCAGCACCGTGTTTCCTTGAGTCCTGTGAGCTCATGCATCCGAGCCAAGAGCACAGGAGGACTGAGATCCCTGGGCATGCAGAGACATGGCTGTTGTGTGTCCCGTGTACGTGATTTTTCTCACTTGTTTACAGGCTCTCCCTCTCTACCAGATAAGTACCGCCACTCTCGGGAGATGATGATGCTGCTGCCAGCGCACCGGGACCGACCGAGCAGCGCCATGTATCCCGCGGCGATCATGGAAAATGGACAGGTAGCAGCTCTCGTTTCTTCTCTGTCACTTCAACCACCTGAAATTGTGGCTGCAGTTTTGCTGGCTTTGAACACCTTTAAGCTTTCTTTTTGATTTTTGGAAAGCACAGCAACTTAGGATCGTTTTCAGAGGTGAAGCAGAACTTTTCCTATTAATCCACCCCTGGAGGCACGCACTGTGATAGCTGAGTGATACAAACTGTAGTGACTGTTACAAGAGCAGATATGTCCTGTGAAAATGGACTCACTTCCCAACTTTATCCTGTGAGCCCTGGTCCATTGCAAGTGGTCACACCATTTTCTTTATTTGTTTAGAACCATGGCCATCCATCCTGCAGTCTAGCCTCCAAACTGATGCTAAATAAATTTATGGTGATTTCCAGAGGTATCAAAAACCATGAGAGGCTGAAATAATATCCTGATAGGGGGTCTCCAAAAAATCTGTGCCCTAATTTCTCTGGAGAAATTGAAAAGTGTGCCTACATGTAAGCATTAAAATCTCACCCTGGCCTGCACTTCTGAAGGGAATCTCTGGATCCTGGCCACTATTACACTTCAGTTTGCATTGGAGAGCTGTCTCAAAGCACGTAAAGTCAACGTCCAAACAAAACCAAAGAAAAGCTTCAGAGGGCAAACAATGTATTCCAGCTGCTAATTGGCACTAGAGCTAGTCTGAAATAACTCCTCCAGAGAGCAGGAACTGTGGGCCCTCAGCACTGTTACACCCTAGAGATCCACGCACATTGCACGGCAGCACCTGCCAATCTCAGCTTCCCAGGGAATCTTTAGTTAAAAAACTTCTTTGCTCAAAAAAAGGAACAGAAACTCCCCATGTTGCCCCAGCTGGTTTGTAACCTTTTTTTTTTTTTTTTTTTAACTCTTCTTTGCAAACTTTCCTCTCTCTTAGCCTCCGAATTTCCAGCGCGCCTTGATCCAGCAAATGATTGGACCATGCAAACCTTGCAGTGATCCCAACCTGTCTGTGGCTGAGAAAGGTACTCCTTTTCCTGTTCAGCATGCATGCTTGCTAAAATATTATTCCTCTGGTGATGCTACAGCAAATAACGAATGGGCTTCTACCTTTCCTGGCAGAGTGCATTTCTCTCACACTTTTCTAATTACCAGTTTAATTAACGGGGCCTTCTGTCAACCTACTGTCATTCCAGAGCCTTCACAGAAGGGTGGGGTGGCACAAACCTCCCTATTTCAGAAAGCTTTCTGAGTTTAGTATTTTTTTATTGAAACAATTCCTGCAGCTTTTGTCAACTTCTCATTTGCTGCTTTGCAAGTTTGCTTATCTAAGAACAGCCCAAGATTTGGACTGTATTTTTTATTAATGAATTATACTGTTTTAATACACATTTATTGCTCAAAATACACCTTGTAATCCCTCTCTGAGGTGGTTTTATATTTATTTATCATTAGGAATATATGCTTTTTTAACTCATTCCTTTGAAAAGAAAAAAAAAAATGGCAGAGTCCCTGCAGGGGAAAAAAATGAAAGAGGACAAAGAATTTGTTTGGATTAAGAAAAAAAGAGCAGCTTGTGAAGGAGGTGCTGCGGACAAAACGATGGGCTCAAAATTATCTGAAAGGCAGCATTCTGAAAAAGCAGAAGAGGGCAAAATTCCTGAATCAAAATCTGAGACAAGGAGGCTGCCTAAGCAAGCAACAGTCATCTATGGCTGGGGAAAATGGTATCTTAAAAGATTTTTAAGGCCAGGAAAGACCACTGCAATTCTCTAATCTGACCTACATCGTACACTCAGATTTTTATCTGTCTTTTTGTTTCAGTAACTGCCAGAACTAAACCATACCTTAAAAAAAAATTCGAATTTTATTTTAGAATTTCTAATAAATCTTCAACATCAGACATCCAGATTGAAACCAAACACCAGTTCTGAATAAATGGCAGAATGATGACAATAATGAGTGATGACAAGAGAGTTAAGACTGGGGGCTGAGGGATTAAGAGCTCCAGCTTAGCCATGTTAATTTGGACCAAACGTATGACAGAGATGGTGAGATCTTTTTACTGGACAGGAGAAAGATCTGGAAAAAAAAGGTAGATAATTATTTATTGTCTGCCTAGGAAAAAATACTTGAATTTGCATCTGTAGGTGATATTATGGAGGAGTGTGGTATTCAGTGCCAAGAGATCAGACAGAATCCCTAAGAAGCCGCAAAAAAAAAAAAAAAATAGGTGATGTTCATTGGAGATGGTGAGGCAAAATCCCAGCTCTTGTGTCTGGCTGGTGACGAAATGCAGTTGCAGGTGCTCTGGGCAGGCCTGAGCCCTCCCCATCCCATGTGGCTGGGTGCCCTCTCCCCGGGATGTTGGGAGCTCTCCCCATTCCACGTGGCTGGGTGCCCTCTCCCCGGGATGTTGGGAGCTCTCCCCATCCCATGTGCCTGGGTGCCCTCTCCCCGGGATGTTGGGAGCACTCCGGGCCTCGCTTCCCCCGCCCCCTCCTGGCGGTGTCAGGAGTTCTGCTGGGTAATTCCCGGTGACAGTGGTGACATCAGTCGCCCGGGGCAGAACGGTTCAAGTGCAGCTTCCCTGCTAATTAAACTTGGCCACTGAGCCACTGAACAGTCACAGAGAGACTTGGGCTAGGTCACAGCAGCGGGAGCTCCCTGCTTCGGTTCTTCCCTGAAGCATTTTGGCCAAAACACTGGTTTTAACAGGCAGCAGCCACTCTTCAAAATCATCTCACCTTCTTCCAGCACCCCTAAATACTCAAAGGGCTGCAAATGAGGGAACACTGAGAAAGCATAAATGGATTTTTCACTGGGGTACCATGTGTTCTTCTTCACATTCTCATTCTGCATCTCAGTGTTTTAAAAATCCCCAAAACAACAAGCACAGCAATAGTTTTACAGGCCAAGCAAATCAGGTTTTCTGTCCTTTTCACCTGATGCTGGGATATGGCAAGAGAGATGAGCAAGGCTGGCACTGCTGTGGACCTTGTTCCCTCTGGTTTAGCCCTTTGACACCAATTGCAGTAGTGCAAATTAGAGCACTCTGGCATGTATACAGGGCAAATCCATCTGCAGCCACATTGCTTATACAGAGAGGTAGGCCCTGGTTTGAACCTGTTCTCTGTCAAGATTCTTACTGTCTTCATACATCTTTCTCAGGCTGAGAGTCTCTTTAAAAAAAACAAAACATTTACCTTCATATTTTTATGGGGTTTGTTCTGTCTTGTGAAGCTGTCACTTTGTGATCTTTTTTACTTTAGGGAATTTTAGGCCTTAGGGAGCCCATGCTCATGCTAACTCATGAACTAGGGAGACCAAAAACAAAAACAAAAAAAAAAAAATAAACCTTTCAAAGTCATTTTAAAAAGAAATGCATCCAAAATGGCTGCAGGCATTTTAATTAAGGAGAAATCCTCTTCAGATGTCAAACTCCATGTTTATTTCTCCAGGCTTCCATTTTGCAAACTGAAGATGGAAAAAGCTATTTTTATTTCAGTTTTCTTTGACTCAATTACTTTTTTTTTTTCTTTCCTTGCTAATCTGAAGAAATTGCAGTTGTTTATTTGTTTTTAAATAAGCATACTACTATTGCATGTTTCTTCTCAGAATAAATCAAGTCTTTTTTGGCAGGAAGTAAGGTGCATTTTAATAATGATCAAAGTTGACAGAATTCTCAAGATCTTGAAAAAGGTTCATGTTCATGTCAAGGAGCAGCTTTTATTTCTATGAAAAAAACCACATCCATGGAGATAACATTCACTCTTCGTTAAATGCAGCAAGCATTGCTCTCCATACTTCCTGATTCATAGACTTGATCTCTTCAGGAGACTTTGTAATACGAGGAGGCCAAACTGTTGTCTTTAAATATTTTGTCATCAAAGTTGTTGATCAACTCTGGATAAAACTGGAGCTTTGAAGTTATTTCTTTTGCAACAGATTGAAACAGATTGAGGTATAACTTCCTTTGTGTCCTTATTCAGTCCTCACTGAGCCTGCAGTGCAGCCACAGGCCATCCTGTGTTTCCAGAGGGTTTTGCTGTGTTCTCTTGTCACCACTCCCCACCAAGCAGGACAGCTCACACCTGAGATCCAGCCACCCTTCCATTGGTGGGATTTCCTTTTTGCCTCCACACTGATTTGCAAAAAAAAACCTGCCATACTCCTACTGCTCTTCAGATTTGCTAGAAATGAGCTCAGGGATGGAGGGGAGCTGGGCAGACTAACCCTGCGATCACCTAACTCTCACTTCTTAACAAAGCATCTCTAAACTTAACACTCTGTAGCCTTTCTGTGCTTTCAATCCTGCCATTCACTGAGTCCCTGGAATCTGTCTCTGCTGCTGAAGAGCACACTGGAAAGCCAGTGCTGGCCCCACAAACTCCCTGTGCTGTTACCCCAGTTCCATCTGTTTCAATCCTTCAGCTGTGCCAGCAGCACCCAGTAGCTGGAGCCTGGACAGTGGAAGCCGAGAGGCGCTGCCATTCCTGTCTGCCCATGCTGGGAGCATCCTGGCCCCACCAGTGCCTCCCCGAAGCCTGCCCCATGGTAAGGATGTGCCCAGCAGGCCTGCTGCAAATGCCTGCAGTCACACACACAATCCAGACCACCTAAAAGCTCACTATAGCCTTTACCCCCCACCTCTGTAAAAACAACAACCCCATAGCCATAGTCTTTCCTGGTCTGCTGGTTTTCAATTTTTTTCCCCCCAAATCTTCAAATTCTTGCAGTCCTTAAGCAGTGTGGACTTGTGTGTACTTTGGGACTAAGTATGAGAGTGCTGAAGCTTGGTGTGGCTTCTTACCAATGACCAATTTTAGCAGTAATTTAAGCGTACAAAGCTATAAAATGAAAACTTCAAATGTTGATTGTTTAAGAGCCTGTTGCCTTGCCATGAGATCCTTGATAACGGAGCAGTGGAAAACCTCTCTTTGCACTTAATTTCTCCTTAGCAGCCTGTGTGTGACAGATGCACTCTGCAGTATCCATCAGACAGGCAGCCCTAGGCTGGAGTTAGCAGCATTTGGAGCTCTTACCTGGCATTACAGAGCTAAACCCAGCTCTGTGGCTACAGTGAAACAGACAAGCCTGCATTTTCTGACCCTTGTCTCGTTCCAGGACACTACTCACTGCACTTTGATGCCTTCCACCACCAGCTCAGTGATGCTCCTCCAGCACTGCCTGCACGAACGTTGCGCAAGGTAATTGCAGGAGAGCGCAGAGGGATGTAGGACAACGGGCTCCTGAAAGGGATCTCCCCTTCTCTGCTCCCACCAAGCGGCTTCTGAATTCAGAAACACTATTTTTAACATGCTAGTAAATTGCACATGAGAAAACCCACTGAAAGCTCTTAACCTATTCCACAGCTGAATGCTGTAGAAATAGCTCAGGGGTTGTAGGTCCTTCCCTTTTCCTTTTTTGCACCATATGCTGTGATTTCAACACCCCAATCATCACCTCAGCTGCCATTTCTCTAACAGCTCTGGTGTTGTGGAGTGCACTTATCGGCCCACAAGTGGTACTTCCATACATGTAAACCAATAATCCTTGACATTCTGAATGCAAATGGAACTGCGCCGTTGTTAACAACACTGTCAAAAGCTGAAATGGGGATCAACACACAAGATGCTGCATTGCCTCCTTTGTCAATTTTAACCTGGTTTTGTTTCCCTCCAAACAGTCCCCTCTTCATCCTATCCCTGCATCGCCCACCAGCCCACAGTCTGGTCTAGATGGCAGTAACTCCACTTTATCCGGCAGTGCCAGCAGCGGTGTCTCCTCCTTGAGCGAGAGCAATTTTGGACATTCTTCTGAACCACCTCCTCGCACAGACACCATGGATTCTGTGCCCAGCCAGGCCTGGAACACTGACGAAGATCTAGAGACACCCTACCTCCCTGTCAGGTACAGTCTCTCTGAGCCTGATGTCCTGGAGTCGCTCAAATCCCAGCCATGCCGAAGCCACTCTGCTCCGTCTGGAGTCATTCCTCAGGACACCATGGACCCTCCTGCTTTGCCCCCCAAACCTTACCACTCCCGGCTGCCAAACATGGAGAACGAGGAGGGGATGATCATTGAAGATGACGACAAACACCGCCCGTTGCATCGTAAAGTGTCCCAGCCAGTGAGTGGTGGCAAGGAGGAGCAGGCCAGGGTGGCATGGGAGCACGGCATCGGCGAGCAGTAGGGGCAGCTCCTGGCACGCAGCTGGCATTGGCACTCCAGCTCTGGATAGGGCACAGGAGAGCGGGACTCGGAGAACAGCAAACCCATTTTCTACTGCCGCAAGGTTATGTCTGAAGCCCACAAAAGCAATTGGGCCAGCATGGCAGGTTGCTGCTTTTCCTTTTTAATTTCTTTTTACACCTTTCCGTTATGTTTTTTAACTTTCTGTGCAGTGGACAGTTTATTCCTTCTGCAGTTTCTTAACCACATCATACGGCATACGAGCCATAGAGACTTGCAGAAGCTGAAAAATACAATTTTAAGTGGAGGGGAAAAAGGGGGGGATGTGGCAAGTTGATTTTGAACCTGCTTTCCTCCCAGTTCTGAGACGCACATGAGTAGAAGCAGTTGCACTAGGGACATATTTCTTTGCTGTACAGAATTGAAAGCTCATTGCTGAAATCAGGGATTCTATGAACTGTCAGGCTGGAAGGTGCATGAGCTGCAGGCAGTGGAAAGATGGCAATTCTAAGAAGAATTTGGCTCTTTTGAGAGCAGGATTGTACATATCTGTGCAGTGATCTCCCTGCATTGGTTCATAGGTGCTGAGGCAATCTAAGCAGTGCTGATGCACTGATCTCCAAGATATCATTTCCAACAAACTCTGCCTCCTTTGTTTTTTATGTACTGTTTCATTTCTTAAATTTTGCTTTCACTGGCTAAGCCAACCTGCTTTCTCATGGGAATCATGTTATTCATCTGTGCTACAGAATGAGAGGAGGTTGGTGGCTACTGGAGCTACAACCTCATTGTAGGCCTTTCCCATGCCCAGCTTTGGGCAGGCTGTTGACACCAGCATTTCTATTCCAGATTAAAACAAAACCAACCAAATTGAGTTTCTCGTGCCACAAGCTGGTTGACGACCCAGCCAGTAAAGAAAAGGTGGCTTAAATGCATCATATCCAACAATCCTTGCCTCAGGGCTGAACATCATAATTCTCACCAACTTCCATCACCCAGGAGCTGAGATTCATTCCTGTTAACTCAATATCCTCAGTCCCTCCCAACAACTCACTGCAGCTGGTGTGCAGAAAGAATCTCCCATCTCTCAGAGCAGACAGAAAACACCAAGACTCGAGCAATGCCTGGTATCAAGTGTACACCCCAGAGTCAGGGACCTTAAAGGACAGTCAGGACCTGTAAAGAACAAGTGTTTGTTTCCTCTTTTGCTTCTTTAGAATGTGTAGGAGGAGCTGCTGCTTTTCTCTTCTGGAAGGTTGATTTCTTTTTCTCCTCAGGCAGCAATACAGCCTTTTCCCATCCCATGTTTTTTTATTGATAAGCTCTAGAAAGGGCTGACACCAAGCCACACCACACCAACCAGAACTGTGCAGAGCTTAAAATAGTACAGGTCTATGAACCCAAAACATACCTTTTAAAAGGAAAAAAAAAAAAAATCTGTGGGTAGTATTGTTCTTTACAAAGAACAGATCTTGGTTCTAAGAAACCTTTTATTCCTGTTTTCATACTTTTCACGAATTTTTGAATCAAAATAGTATCAAATATTTAACGTTTTTAGATGAAAAAGACACCTGCCTTTCCCTTGCCACACTCACACACATTTTAGCCTTCCTTATGACCCTTTCCCCTGCAGACTGCAAAGCACACTCTGTAGGATGGAAACAGCACATTCAAATAAGACCTCCACTATATAAATTAATGCCAGAAATAGGAACAGCACTCAACTTACTTCTTGAATTCTTGCCTAACTGCTCAGTTTCTCCTGCTAAGAACACCATAAAGAAGCAAAAAAGGATTATTATAAACCTTTTACAGGTCACCTTTAGCACTACCTCTAAATACAGTGACTGGGCAGAGTACATGGCTTCTGAACTGGCTAAAGATGGTCTGGCTGTATGAAGCCTGGACTCAGCAGTTGTATGAAGAGGACTATAAGAGGATTTGTTTGTTTTTTTTCTCAAGCTCTAGCCCATGCAAAACTACTAAGTTATGGATTTGTTTCTTAAATGGCCTGTTTGGCTGGAACAAAATCTCTCTTGCTTCCTCTATTTTGTTACTAACACAGGCTGCTTGTAATCATTATATCCTTCACAGTTTAAACAATGATAATAAAACCTGGCCTATAGTGGATGTTTCATCTTTAGCAGGAAGGAGAGTTTTCCAATGCTAGGACAGTCTTCAAAGTTAACAAATCAAGCTGGATCTCTGGTATAGAAAAAACATAGAAAACAACTGATGTTTTCAGTGAAGGTAAGTCAAGGTAATTCCTTAGAAAAGGGTGAAATGTTTTCACATATGCTATCCTCCAATCCCACTGAGACTCTTCCAGTGAAGTTCTTAAAAGAACCAAGTTTTAATTCCATCCCCCTTGCCCCATTTGTTTTTTTGGGTTTTTTTCCTGGCAGCAAGACTAAAAGTAGTAAATGTAGTGACTTACCAAGCTTCCTTAATGGGAAAAACCAGCAGGTCTTGCAAATAAAACTTTGCAGAACCAAGAATGCAATTACCATGGGACTGAGTCCCAGGCAGCTGGAAAACCTACCCACCAGAGCTCTAATCAGTCTGCAAATGCATCATCCTGCTCTGATTAGAGACCTGGTACAACAGCAGTGAGTCCATTCGGGGAGTCTGGCATTCCTGTGTGCTTGCAAAGGTTTGAAGATCAATCAGGTGATGTATACAAATACCTAATTTATGGCAGGTCCACAGAAAGAAGGGTGGAATAAATTGCTGAATTTACCAAATTTAAGCTTCTCTGGAGTTAAATTTCTGTTATTGTTCTGATATCTACAAAGTATTCTGTCTCCCTTTTCAGTGTTTGCCTTAAAGGGAGCAGAAGATAGAAAGACTATTATTAAGATTTTGTGAATCTTGGAACTAATATTGCCTGGAACTACTATTTCTCTGTAGGGTGAGGTGTCTTTTTGCATAGTACAACTCCAACATCAAGCTCAGTCCTGGCTTAGGTGGAAGCAACAGCAGTTGTTGCACTTGCCCAACAGGATTTGAAGATTCCTTGTATAAACCACAGCAACAAGATGTTTTGAACAGGACCTTGACGTTCTATACCTAATTCAAACCTCAGTGTACTTACCTTCATTGGGTTATCTTTGCATAACAAAATAGCATGTGCATTCCTGAGAAAAATTGGTGGAATTCTGCTATAAATCTCTCCATCATCAGTGTACCTGCTGGCCCCATCTGAAACAAAACTGAGAAGGAGCTACAGTGGTAGAAGAAAAGCAATTAAAACAGTTTCTCTGAATCCTACTTTTTTTTTTTTTTTCCCCAGTAGTTGGGTTGGTTTTATTGCTGTATGCAAGACTCAGATTCTTTTTTGTATTTTCCTCTGTTTGGTTTTTAGTTTAATTCCCCTTTTTTAGGTAAGGGATATTGTATATCCCTTCTGTGGGAGTATCAGCCAAAACTGGGGAGGCTGGAGAGAGCAAGAGCCTTTGGGAAACAAATTATGTGATATTTAAAATTTCCTCTGTCATGCTTCTTTGTAAATACCCCCATTTGAATGCTGTGTATTTGTACAGGAAATTGAGCAAAAAATGTATAGATTGTGATGTCTGACTGGTATTCTGCCCTGTAAATGTGTTTTTAACCTCTGGCATTCTGTGCTTATTAAAAAAAAAAAAAAAAAAAAAAAAAAAAAAAAAAAAAAAAAAAGGCAAAAACCTCTAACCACTTCTCTTTTGTGTATTCATGTTTAAAATAAAATGAAAACAGCTATCTTATCTATAATGGAAATCAAATTCAAAAGGAAAAAATTAATTTGTACAAGTGTCCTAAAGGTACTTCATTGTATATATTGTGATAGCATGTTTCCAGAAGCAACAAATAAGTGGTGTGAATTTTAGATGTAAATATCTGCCGTTTGTTTTGGGTTCCTTTCCCTTCCCCATTCACTCGACTGCTGTGATGTGGAATTAAAGATTAATACCTGATATTAAAACAGTACAGCTGTATGGTCATTGCTGTCCTCAGGCTGCTCCAAACCTTCACCAGAGAAAAGGAACAGCCCTCACTTCCCACCTCTGTGTGAATTAGAGAAATGGGGGGCAAAAGGGCTTTGTGTGTGGTGAGGGAGCAGCTTCCATGTTACTCTTTATCAACTCCTTGAAGCAAGCAGCAGGTCCAGCCCCTCCTGGCCTGCTCAGGGAGATGGACATGGCACTTGCTACAGCCCCAGGCACGGTCCTGGGCAATATTTTCAGAGATAAGGCTCTCCCCTAGACAGCTGGGGAGTGCTTGTGTGCCACTTCCTTTTCAGCAGGGGTTAAACCACCACTTCTCACTGCCTAAAAGATTGCTGCTCTTTTGTTGCAACAGTATTCATCATTTTAACAGAATAGATGTGAAAGAATAGTAGTTAAAACATGTAGGAACACAGGATTTGGGAATTCAGAGCTATGGTCACTTATACAGCCTCCTAATCTCAAATTTTCTGCCATTGCCACTAGTAAACCGGGTCATTATACAGGAGACAAAATAACTCATTTAATGTCTTGACAAACCAACAAAAAAATCTTCTGAAACCTGTCTCAAAAGGCATTTAACAGCAAGTCTGATTCTTCAGCTGGCCCCAGGACGTTTATGGACTGCCAGGGCACTCTTTGCACACACCATGTACAAATATTGAGAAACTGTAACAGGCCACTTCAGTGCATCCAAAGTATCAAAGTGTGTCTTAGCTAAAATGTTCACCTGATGCCTGAGTAAGTCTGTATCAGTTATAGAACAGAATCAGAATCATTCCTGTTGGAAAAAACCAAGATCACCAAGTCCAACTTTCAACCAAATACCACTCTGCTCTCCAAACCATATTGTGAAAAGCCACTTGGTTTTTGAACACTTGCAGGGATGGTGACTCCACCATTTCCATGGGCAACCTGTTTCAGGGCTTAACCATCCTTTTAGTGAAGAATTTTTCCCAGTATCCAACCAGAACCTTCCCTGGCACAGCTTGAGGCCATTTCCTCTCCTGTCACTGGTTCCCTGGGAGAAAAGGGCGACCCACATGTGGCTACAACCTTTCAGGCAGCTGTAGAAAGAGATGGGACCTCCACCCTGCAGACCCTGGTACCCTCAGCCACTCCTCCTAGGACTTATGTTCCAGACCCTTCTCCCTGTCTTCAATCAGACCCTTTGAGACTGTTTCTAAGCCAGCATATTAAATCTTACTTAACTATTTTTTATTTAGATAGATACTATTTATTAACCAAGCATAGGTATTTTGGCACAACAAAAGATGTGTGAAGCCCTCAGCTTTAAATAAGAGCTAAAAAAAAAATACTCTAGTTTCTGTTAAAACCAACAGAACAATTTTTTTCAGTGCAAGTTCAATACTTTATTTAGGCTGCCACTAGTCAGATTGAAATCTAAATCCCATGTCCAAATACCTCCTTATCTAAATAAGAAAACTTCAGCACAGTTTCAATATATGACTTGTCCAACTCAGTATGAATTTCATTACAAAGCTGATAAGAGGAGAAATTAAAGCTCTAGAAATGACTCTAACCTGGTGGATGAAAGATTCAGTCTTCTACATCCTATGCATAAATGTGCCTTCATTTGAAGGTGATTCTTAACAAGGACACAAACACAGTTCACAAGGCACAGCTCTGAGCTCAGGTGTCTTAAGAGAAGCTTCGCACACCACTTCTCCCTTTTGATGGGCTTTACTGTCAATCCCACATAAATTAACCCCAAATTTGGACTAGCAGATCTATTACATTTCTTCTTCTATTCAGCATTCATTCACAGCAGTCCTGCATTACCTTTTCCCAAACTGTTTCCCCTCCCCACAACAGAATTCATTTCCTTGTCCTCACAGCCCAACACCCGAGGCCGAGCCCTTCATCCCCCCATGGCTGAGAGAGATTTGTGTTCTCAGGTGGCAGAGCCAGCACAGCCCCAGCCCCACAGCTGCCAGGAACATTCCCTGTTTCCCTGCACTTCCCAGTGGCTCCAATCCCCACAGACCACCGAGCCAGGTTACCTCTCCTGCCCCCTCAATTGGCTGAGAAGGTTCCAGGCAGAGCTTAGAGCACCTTCCAATGCCTAAAGGGGTTCCAAGAGGGTGGGAGAGGGCTTTGGCCAAGGCCCTGGAGTGAAAAGCACACGAGGGAATGGCTTCACAAAGGCCAGGGTTAGATTGGATACAACCAACAGAGAGGACCAGCACAGGCTCTCCTCAGCCAGGACAAATCCCCAGTGCTCCAGAGAGACAGAGCCTGGAGGGTGGCAGGACAAACAGAGCCCCCAAACCCTCACCATGGATCAAAAAAAAGCACAAGGTAAAATGCAAGGAATCCATTCTAGCTGCTAAAACAAGCTATAAATAAAATAATTTAAAAAAAAAAAAACCAAACCCAAAATAAAAACCCAAAAGAAGTCCTTGTTCTTCCTCAGACCCATTTGAGGATCCCATATTGAAATACAGAGGTTCATTTCCCAATCCAAAGCCAAATAAAATCACTCCTCTTCCATAAAAGTTGCATAAAGTTCCTAGTTTGAAGATGTTTCATAACTGCACTGTTTTGATAGGTAAACTCTGTCCTTATCGTGACCCTCCTAAAGTCTCCTAATTCCAAATTTAAGCACAATTTCCACCTAATTAAGAAGCCAATTCATCTCACAGTTATTTTGGCCTCTATCCTGATAAGAAACAAGGGCACTTTAGGGCACCTCTCTGCACAGCTAAGAGACTTTAGTGGGCAATGAGCATAAGTTTTAAAAAGGCAATAATCTTCCTGAAGTGTACAGGTATTGAGTAAATCTGGAAATCATTATGGACTGACTTAATATTGATCTTAACAACATTTGGAGAGAGAACAAGATCCAGAAATGTTCAAAACCACCTCTCCTAATACACACATGATGTACTCTCACTGGCAATTAGTGTCCTAATTAGTGCTCACCTGCTGTGACCTTTCCTGAATGAGGTGCTCCTCCTGCCCACTCTGCCTGTCTCACCTGATAAGGCTTATCACTTGCACCTGGTGACCTGCAAGAACATTCTGATTAGGCACTGCCACACCAGGCTGCCTCAAGAGCCCGGGGAGGTACATGCAAGCTCCTTTGCTGTAGCACAGGGCTGTGTGACTTTCCCTCTCCCTTCTTTCACTGGAATGATACCCCAGGATACACAGAGTTACACGGAAAGCCACACAAGGAGCTATCAGCAGCTCTGTGCTCCTCTCCCACCTTCAAGGCGATTTCACTTACAAACTCACAGGGTTGGGGATTCTTGAAGGCAGTTAACAGCACAAACTATGACAGCTTTTGGAACAGTATCAAAATACTCTGAGTTGGAAAAGACCCACAAGGATCACCAAAGTCCAACTCCTAGCCCTGGCACAGGACAACCCCAAAAATCCCCCTATGTCCCTGAACAAAAGGTAATAGGCCCAGCGACTAGGATAATAAATTGGAATTTAAAAAATATACATATTTTTGCAAAAACACCCTCCCAAAAAGCCAGAAACAAGTGCACACAGGTTGCTATTTTGACCTCTCAGCTGTCCCACCTCAAAGCATCCAGTCCTTGTACCTCACAGAGCGTACCCAAAGCCGCCCGTGCTGGCACCGAGCCCGTCCCTGCCGCTCCGACCCCTCACTGGACACCCATCCCACACGGCTCCTCTACCCCGCCGACTCCACGCTACTCAGAGGCCTCAGCGACCCCTCAGCCTCACCTTGCGCTGCCCCACAGCGCCCCGCCACAGCCGGGAGACGGGCGGAGGGCGCAGCCCGGGCTCGGGGCGGCCCCGCCCGCCCACAGGCGCGAGGATCTGCCCCTTTCCAAGATGGCGCCCGCAGCCGCCGTCACGGGGCGCTCGCGAGGCCCTTCCCGTAACAAAGATGGCAGCGAAGGGGGCGGGGACCCGCGGCGCGCGCCGGCGCTCCGCCGCCTCCCCCAATCAGCGGCCGCCAACTCTCCCGTGGAGCCCGTGCCTCGGCCAATGGGAGCGGAGAGCGTGGCGGCCGGGCGGGGAGCGGGCCAATGGGGCGGCGGCGGCGGGGGCAGGCGGCGTGGGGTGGTGGTGCCGGTGGTGCCGGTGCGGCGGGCTCTGCCGGGCGAGGCGGGATGCGGGCGGCCCACGGGCTTTGCGCGGCGCTGGCCCTGCTCCTGCTGCCGGCCGGTGGCCGAGCGCTGCGCGAAGGGGACTGCGAGGGTGAGTGCGGACGGGGCCGGCCCGCGTGCACGGCGGGGTGAGGCCGCTCCTCGCCGCCGTCTCCCGCGGTCTGGCCCGTCCGCCGGGCTGTGGGGCCAGGACGCGGAGCAGCCTTGGGGCTGTGACAGCCGCGAGTGACAGCTCGGCCGCTGGGGCTGGGCCGGGCCGGCGGGAGCGCTGCCTCCAGCGGCAGGAAAAGTCTCCCAAGTCTGGCCAAGTGCGGGCGGGCCGGGCGGGCGCCCCTCGCAGGCGACCGGTGCTGGGACGGTGCTCGGGGCTGTCCGGTGCCGGGGCGAGGCGCCGGGCGGCGCGCGGGGCAGGCGGGGCGGGGCTTCCGGCCGTGCCCCGCTCCGAGGACGGGATCTCCCGACGGTTCTGCACTGTGTCGGGAAGTTGCCGGTCCCTCTCCACCCGGTTAGCGGTAGTGTAGAGTCTCCACGTGAAAGAGGAGCGACGACTCCGGGAGACCGGGCCGTCTCCAGGCCGGGAGATCAGCGCTGTCGCAGCTCGGCACTGGCGGGGCAGCGCTCCCCGCCGGCTGTCCCGGCCGGGTGACGGTGACCGGGGCAAGGGAGCAGGATAAGGCGAGTGATGTTACTCGCCGGGACTCCCCCCTTAGTCATCACAGTATTACGTTCACTGAGTGCTCGGAGTCCTGTCAGTGCGCACAGCCAGGAGCCGTGAGCGGCTGATCCAAATCAACTCGGGCCCTTTGTGTACCGCGGAAATACAAACGCCTGGGAGGTGGAACCTGTTGAGCTGCACAGCAAATTAAGCTACTGCTGAGCAGTGAACTGAACAGATTCCCCAAGTGAAGCAAGAAGAACTTGGGTGGGGCTCTAGTAGCTGGTTGGGAGTTTGGGACTCCAATATCCTTCCTCTGCAGTAAGACAGAATGAGGGGAGAGAACCCTGTAAATCAAAACTTCCAGCTGCTGTTACAGCACTAGGCTGGAAATGTGTTTCTGTCCTGTGGTGGCCATCAGTGTCACTGCCTGCAGCAAGTTTTTTTTTTTTCCCAAAGTTTTCAGCTTCCAACAGCTTACAGTAGACATCACCGTGTCTGTGACTGGGGATAGACTGGTGGGAGGTAAATTAGGGTGCTGCATACATACAAAAATATTTTGCAAAATGGCCCATGGTATAATTAGTTCTAGTTTTAATATAATGAGAGTACATTTCTACTCAGTTCTGTGATGGCCATACTCCCATTTCCTGTCCTGCCCCAATTACTGTGCCATGCATTGTGTTCTGAGTTGAACACAAGTTGCTAATGACAATAATATTTGCTCAGTCCCTTCCTGCTGGGGTAAACAAATCCCATAAAAGACATAACTCATCCCTGTTCCTTAGAGGCAGAATGGATCCTGGCACTCATCTTGCACAGGAAGGTGTTAGAATCCCCAGGTGCTCAGCAGGAACTGGGGGAGCTGCAGAGTGCTCGGTCCGGGTGATGCTGACATCCACAGATGAGTTGTGAGCAGCAGGATGACCGAGATGTGACACTCAGGGTGTCCCTCAGTCATCCCAGGGGCTGTCTGCCCTCCTTGCCAGCCACACATGGGGCTGCTGCACTTTGGAGCACGTGTGGAGCAGCTGCTGCCAAGGGAAGGAGCAGTGACTGAGTTGTGCAGCCCTTCCCACAGCAGGAACCTGGATCTGTCCTCTCAACTGCAGCTGCACCTGTGGGAGTTGCCATTTGCCTAAGAGTCTTCCCTCTTTCCATCTGAAACTGCATCAGAAGCTTGTGGAAATGAAAGAAGGAGGAAAGTGCCATGTGGACATAGCATGGGATCACATTTCTTTTTCTCTTGGAAGTAATTTCAACTGAAGCAGCCTGGTAATCAGTGATACCCTGTTACTGAAGTCAGCACGTGGGGAGTCTCAGAGGATTATGTACAGAGTTGGTTTGCTGTCAGCACTGGGTTTGACACCCGTGTTCTTACAAGCTGCTTCCCAAAGCAGCAGGACAACTTTACATTTTTTCATGGGAGTGGTTTTGTATCCATCCTATGATCCTGTGCCCACTGGGGACAGTGTACAGAGGCCCCTGGACACTTCCATGGATCTCATTTCTCAGATTGTCACAAACCCACCAAAAGCACCAGGGCACGTTGTTGATTCACGTGTGCTCTGAATGACTTTCAGAACCATGGGTGAAGTTCAGAAAAGTTCTCTTATCCAAACCCCCAATTCCATTCCCCTACAAGTGTCCTCTAAGAGCTGCCATGAGATTACTGCTCTGGCTGGTAACTCCATCCATCTTCCCTTCCAGTGTGTGTCACATTCCTGGGAAGGTTCTACCAGAGTCTAAAGGACAATGACGTTGAATTCACACCTTCCAGTATTGAAAAGGAGCTCTTGAAATCCTGCAAAGAAGCAAAGGGCAAGGAGAACCGCCTGGTAAGTAGGGGGAGTCAGTAATATTTGCCTCCTGCAAATGAGGGGAAACTGAGTTTGTAGGATGTGGCTTCCCAGGGGCTGTTTTTGCAGCCTCTGTGGCCACATTTGGTCCCATATTTTTTATAAGAGAGGACCTGAGAAGTTCAATCTCTTTACCTTGAAAAAAAAAAGGGAAAAAAACCACCACCCAGTGATTGGACTGGCTGGTGTCTCACTGTTACTGGAGCACTGGAGATTACAAAGCTTTTGTTTGCTGTAGGGCTTCCCTGTTCCTTTCATGGTACTTGGGGTGCTGTATAATCTGTTAAAATATTTAAACTCTTTGGCTATAAAGTATTTATACTCTTTGGCTATTTCTCCTACTCTTCGGCTGTTTAGCTGAAAACTAAATAAAGGAAAACCAAATTGCCCTAACTAAAAACAGAGGCAATTTGTGAATGAAGAGGCCCAAGGAAAAGGTCCTCAGAGAACTACAGAGATACCATCTGACATGCAGAGAGGGAACACTTCAGAGAGGCTCTTTGAATGAAGAAGACTTTATTCCTAATCCTGTTCAATTTTTATAAAGTTAAGGAACAAGACCACCAGCCTCAGCAGCTGTAAAATCAGTGCAATGGGAAACACCTGGGCTCAGTTAGGCTCCTTTTGCCCAGCTCTAGCAGTCCCCTGTAACAGTAAACATCGAGCTGCAAAAACAGATGAGGACAGGGACAGAAATCTCTGCTTTTAGAAGTTGGTTTTTTTTTTTCCATGCATCCCCACTTCATTTTTCTTCCCTCTAGTGCTACTACATTGGGGCCACAAGTGATGCAGCCACCAAAATCATTAATGAGGTATCAAAGCCCATGAGTCACCACATCCCTGTGGAAAAGATCTGTGAGAAGCTAAAGAAGAAAGACAGTCAGATCTGTGAACTGAAATACGGTGAGTTGCCTGCACAAGAGGAAATGCCCATGATTTGCTGGGGTGTGGATTACTGGGGGTGAAGCAACATCCTAAAACTACTCAGTCCTGAGTTCTGTAGCCTGGTTAAGTTACACAACCCGGGTTGCTCTCCATGAACATCCTAGAGAGTTCTGTGAAGATGCTTAGGTAAGACTGTTGGCTGCTAACCCTTCTTGGCTCCTGCAGGGACTCTGATCAGCCCTGGAATAACTAAGTCCCAGGTGTAGCAGCACTTCTGCACTCACATTGCTGTGTGCAGTGTCGTGTTTGGGAGGGTGTGTGGTACAGCCTATGCTGGCAGCAGGTGGGGCAGTGTTGCTGTGGCGGGGCTCAGGCCCTTGGCTGAGCTCTGCAGTCCCAGCTGCTCTCCTGTTCCCAGCATCGGGGTGATAAATGCTGCTTTCTCACCTCCTCTGGTGTCTCCTCAGAGCGTTCCACTCTCTGTTTCTCATCACCTTCCTTGAACTCTCATGTTCCTAGATGACTCTTCTTCCTGAAAAGACTAATAGAAAAAACAGGCATAGAAATGCCTCCTGCTTTCCCTTATCGCTGCCCTTACATCCCCTGGAGACACCTCTTGGATTGTGGGTCTTTATACTTCTTCTTTCTCCTCCTCAGGTCGTGTTGCTTCCTGAAAAGCTTTTTGTTGTTGTCACTTTCTTATCTTTCCCTTGAAATCATTCTGCTACATTTCTTTTATCCAGTGGAAGAGAAGTGTTGCTGCTTGTATAATAAAGGGGCTTTTCCAGGGCTGTTGTGGAACTCCTGCATCTAAACTGCAACCAAGCCGTCTTCAATATTTTTTAGCATTAAGAGCCTTTTCTGCTGTCCAAAACCTAACTTAGATGTTCCTTCCACCCCCGGCCCCTCTCACCCACCTGGCATGTCTGACAGCTCTGCTCTCCCCGCAGACAAGCAGATCGACCTAAGCACCGCCGACCTGCGCAAGCTGCGCGTCAAGGAGCTGCGGCGGATCCTGGATGACTGGGGCGAGGTGTGCAAGGGCTGTGCAGAGAAGTCCGACTTCATCCGCAGGATCCACGAACTGATGCCCAAGTACGCGCCGAGGGCGGCCGGCGCCCGGACAGACCTCTGAGTGCCGAGAGCGGGGCGACGCTGGGGCGATCCCGGGGCTCTGAGGGGCGAGACTGGGGCTGCGAGGGGACTATGAGGGGCGACCTCGAGGCTCTGAGGGGCGACTCCGGCCCCGCGCTTTGTACGGGACTTTCATTAAAGTTCGCCGGTGTGTACCGGGCGGAGCCGTGCCGTGTGACGTGATTACGGGACACACCCCGCCTCCACGCCCCGCACCCGCCGGGTCCCGACGTTCCCCGTCCCTCCCGCCCTCGCTGCGGCCGCGAACCGGCGCCGCGCGCGCCCCCTCAGCCCTCCGCGGGGGCGGGGCTTCGCCGCCCGCCCTGATTGGCCGCCCTGCCGTCGCGCGCG